>RJWJ010031181.1:0-19386 GCA_004363605.1 Indri indri
GACACAGCACTCTAGCCCAGGCTAGAAAAAAAAAAAAAAAAAAAAAGGGCTTTGATGGGGCACGAAGAGGTGAAGAGGGGCCATTTCAGCTGATAGAGGACAAGGTGCCAGAGACCATCTTTCCTCACTATCCATCCACCCCACTGAACCCTGGCCCAGCTGACACTGAACTCTGGTCAAGTGCCCACTGGAATACCAGGCTCCAGAAGATATTTACAGAATAATGGGGAGAGACAAAGATGAGAGACAGAGGAGCTGGGACCGACTGCGGGATAAACTGCGGGTGAGTCAGAGAGATGTGATTCTGTGTCTAGTGGCTCACACTGCCCTGAAAGGAGCAAGAGCTTCCAGCCAGAGAGACCTAGGTGTGAATCCCACCTCCCCTTGACTACCCGCAAGCATGACCTAAAGTAATTCACTTAATCTGAGGCTGTTTTCTCATCCACCCACCTCAAAGGCTCGTTCTGAAGATTAAAACTAATTTATTCCAAGTGGTGAAGACAGCATCCACTCTAAGGAATGATGGCTCTCTAAATATTACTAAACTGATTATTAATGTCTTCATTTTTATCTTACAGGGTAGGAGCCTTCAGACTAAAAGATCATCAAAAATAACGGGCCCCACCGAGGTTCGGCTGGAATCAGGCTTTCCAAGACACTGGCTGGGCTGTCGTGTCTCCGAGGTGAGACTCCGAGCAGTCCCTTCCAAGGTGCTTGCTGCCCTCCTCGGCTGTTTGCAGTTTCTGTAGGATCACATTTCCCACCTGACCCAGTGGGCCCTGGAGAGCTGTCGGCCTTGTAGCTTGGGGCTTTTCAGAGGTCTCACATGACAACCTGGCAGGGTGCAGCTGTTCCCAGGCATTAATAATACAGGCCTTTTTCCGCAAACTCTGGCAAACAGTCTAAAATGACAAGTGAAAAACAATGGGTCCAAATTCTCACTGGGGCTTAGGGCAGAAGAGGCCAAAATAACTTGTCTTTATCAGGGCTAAATCGTGGAGCTGAATCAGACTTCTGCTGGGAGGGGGGTGGCTGAAGGAAGCCTTTGGGAATAAAAGCAAGGAAATGTGGGGGAAACTGGCAGGGAGGGAGGAACAGCCACATTCCTTACAGAATAAACCTTCTCACCTGTGGGCCGGTTCACAGAGGAAGGCTTCAGAGACCCAGGAGCAGACGCAGAAGAAGCCCTGTGACCTGGCGTTTGAGTAGTGAGCTGGGCCATGGATTCCATCTCAGCAATAGCCAAAAATCACAGCAGCCACCACGCCCACCCAGAGACATCTAGGACAGGAGACCTTAGGAAGAACAGGCCCCTCTCCCTCACAATCAGGAGGTGAGTGGGGTCCATATCGGCAGGATCTTTCTCTCCTTTGATCATACTGTTTCAGCACCTAAAACAGTGCCTGGCATTAAAGCACTCAGTAAATATGAACGACCGAAGGAATGTGTATGGGGGAGGGGCTCAGGGGGGAGAGCATGGGCTTTGCATCCCGGCAGCACCATTTAGTAACTATGCAAATACAAGCAAGCTATTTGGTCTGAGCCTCACTTTCCTCATCAGGGAAATGGGATAATGACACACACTTCAAAAGGGTTTCTGAGAATTAAATAAAATGATGTACGTAAACGCCCCTGAAACAATGCTTGGCAGTTGCAGCACTCAATAAATGGACTCTCAAAATTATACCTCTATTCTTCCATCTGCAGATATAAATCAGACCTTGACTGTCAACTCTCTATTTCCAATTCTTATGGAGGGAGGAAGACTGGGGGAAGTGAAGAAAAAGAGTGTGAAACTACTAAAGGGGATAAATCAAAGGAAAGCAAAGGAAGACCTAGGAGATCACACCACCCTGTGTGGCCTGGGGCAAGTGAAGTACTTCTCTGGGTCTCAGAATTCTTTACGGTAGGATGTAGAGTTCCTGGAACACAGTTAGGACCTCCAGCGAGTCCTTGGAGAGCCTGCGGGGCTGCCTTGGGGTGAGAAGGAAGGAGACCAGTGGCCCCCATGCAGCTTTAGGCAGCTTCCTATGGGAGGCTTTTCCTCTGAAGAAACAATTCGGAACTGGCCTCACCCCTGTCCCAGCCCTGAGTCCCCCAGCCTTCCCTCCGCGCCCAGCCTCACTCACCTCCGCCGCGTTCGGCACTGCCAGCCATCCTCTCTGGAAATCTCTCTCCGCTGCCTCCTCTGGCACTGCCCTTCATGTGTACAGTGTTCTGCTTCTTCCTGGCTCTTTCCCTGGCTCCTCTCCTTCCTCTTGGGCAAGAGGAGTGGGACGAGGAGACAAGAGTGGTTGGGAGAATATAAAGCCCGCCGGGCAAGGGGAGAACAGGATGTGGGGAGCTGGGAGTTTGGCTGTGGACAGGCAGAGTTTGTGGGCTTTGTTCAAGTGCATCAGGCAGATAGACAGGGCAGGTACAGAGACCAAGGGAAGAGCAACTGCCCTCCCTGGCAGAATCTTCTCTCCCATCCACTTCTTTCCTTGCCCCACCACCCCTGCCGAAGTTGGGTCCATATCACCTAATATTAGGACCCTCGCAACAGCCTCTTAACCTATTCCCTGCCCCTCCTCAGAGACTTAAATAGCATCTTCCATGTTTACTCCATTAAGTCCAAATTCCCCAGTCTAGCATACAAGACTCCACACCCGCCCCACTCGCCAGCCACCAAGCAACACCCCACCACGCACACAGGCATTCTTCCCTGAATTCACCCTAGCTAGCCGACCTGACTTGGCCTGTGCTCGTTTCTTCCCTCGGTGTACCCTCACCCCAATTCCAACTATCAAATCTTTTGCACTGTAAACAGCACACCCACTCTCCTCTCTTCCAAGATCCTGCATCCAAGACTGCCAAAGCCTAGAGGTGTTTGCAGATGTTGGAGAGCACACTTCCCTCTGTCTGCTCTGTCAATAATTCAGTGCAATACCAGGCATTGCAAAAGCAAGGCCCTTGCCTTGTCTTCAAATAAGAGCCACAGGGTGGAAAGAAAACACCTGCTCTGCAGCGGCCATGAACCCCATGCAAGCAGGTGAGTCACATTTAACAGCGTATCTTCGGCAGGAAGGCTGTCGGCCACGGCCACGCAGCCACCCTGCTTGTCTCTTTATTCTGTTTTGCACCTAGTCCAGCTGTGGGCCCCAGCAGGTGCTCAGTAAATACTAATTGAATTAATTAATGAGATCCTCCTGCTGGGAGCGTGAAACTAATTCCATAAAATTATAATTCTCTTGCCTTTTGCACGTAAAGATGACCCAACAAATGACAGAAATGTTCTACAACTGGATTGCAGTGACAGCTGCATAACTCAGTACGTTTACTAAAAAAATCACCGTGTTGTACATTCAATGTGGGTTCATGTCATGGAATATAAATTGTACCTCAACAAAGTTGTTTTAAAAAATCTGTATGATGATCAAAGCCACCATGGTGGCTCCCCGTGTTCAGCTGAGTAATGAACCGACTGAGTCACGAGCATGCTCAAACACAAACAACAGAAAAGACGACCCAGGCCTGAAAGGCGCAGGTTCCGAGCTTATCTCGGGCCCTGGGGATTCAGCAGCAGCTGGGAATGGGTGGCTATGGGTAACCTCCCAGAACAGTCTGAGTTGTTGGAGTGGACGGCAGAGCCCGGAGTGGCCAGGCATCAGGTCAGTCTGTCATCAGGACACAGCGTAAAGTGAACTGATCCTACTGAATGGTCCGCATTGGCCTCTTTGGTGGCTCAAAGCTAAGGCATCAGACCCCAGATCAGAACCACTTTCCTGAGGAAGTGTTTACTGACCTCTCAGACTGGGTTTACTCACACGGCACTACAGAGCTTCCTGCATAGCAATCCACCAATTCATGACTTCACATTTGATTGTGTTATTATTTAATCAACATTTGTCTTACTCTTTAGACCACATATTACGTGAGGTCAAAGACCATGGCTCATGTGTTCCCAGTGCCTAGCACAGACCCAAGCACATAGTAAGTGCTCATTTAAAAAGTTCAGTGAGTGAGTGGACACTCTTTTTTTGTTGTTGTTGTTGAGACAGAGCCTCACTCTGTTGCCCGGGCTAGAGTGCCGTGGCTTCAGCCTAGCTCACAGCAACCTCAAACTCCTGGGCTCAAGCGATCCTACTGCCTCAGCCTTTCAAGTAGCTGGGACCACAGGCATGTGCCACCACGCCCGGCTAATTTTTTCTATATATATTTTTTTAATTGTCCAGATGATTTATTTCTATTTTTAGTAGAGACGGGGTCTCGCTCTTGCTCAGGCTGGTCTCAAACTCCTGACCTTGAGCAATCCACCCACCTCGGCCTCCCGGAGTGCTAGGATAACAGGCGTGAGCCACCGCGCCTGGCCTGGACACTCTTCACTGACTGAACAGGGCCAAGGCACTACACCCTGTTTTCTGTCAGTGTAGAACCACCCTGCAGCTGGGTGTTCATGCTGAGGGCCCCCAGGAGATGAGAAGAGACAAAGAGTAAGGAGAGGGAACCAAGGCTTCTGAGGACACTTCACTACGCCACCCCGACTTTGCCCTCACAACAGTACACAAACTAGGTTATTATTGCCCTGTCTACAGGTAAGGAAACTGAGGCTCTGCAACTGGAAGCCATATTATCAAGCTAGAAATCCCAGGCTCCTTTCCAGCCAGCCCTGATGGGCAAGGGTGGGAGAGGGTAGATGGGAGTCCTTACAGTGCACTATCAAGGTTACTGATGCACAGGCAGGTGGCTGAAAATCTGAGGCCAGTGCAGTCATGTGCTGTCCCCCAAGGTCAGGGCCCTGCGTCATCCTCCTCCAACACCTTCCCCCAGTGCGTGGGAGCCATCCCTGCACAGCAGGCTCGGAACAGAAGAGTGTCTTCACAGTGGTGACTCAGAGCCTGAGCCCCACTCACACCTGGGCAGCCCATGCCTAGGGCAGGTCTCCCAGGAACTCGCCACTCCCCTGGAAACACATTTGCCTTCCCCCTGCTCCATTCCCCATCTCAACAGCCCAGACTGCCCCCGCCCCAGAGAAAGCTCATGGCACATCCTGCTCTCCCACCCATATGTTCCTAAGGGGAGACCCCGAGGCCCTTCAGGTTCACACAGCAAGGTGTATGCCACATGAAGTTCGCTAGTACAGGTAGTGTACAGTTAGTGACAAGTAAGACAGCACAGTGACTGAGAGGACAGACTTGGGTGTCATACTGCCTAGGTTCAAATTCCAACTCACTGGCTAAGAGACCTCTTTGCACCTGTTTGCTCATGTATAAAATGAAGATACAAATAGTACCTAACTCTTAAGGTTGTCATGAGGAATAAATGAGTTAATATATATAAAACACTTAGTGCATGCTATATAAAACGTGCAATATAATTGTTAGCTGCTATTGTCTTTTTCCCCAGCGCATTGAAGTTACCTCTCCATCTATAAATGAAAGGAGTAGAAGACACTGAGCATGGGGAGAACCTGAAGCCATGGCAGTTTCCCTTGGCACTGTCAGACCTCCAAACACTGAGAAACAGTCATCCTGGGCCAACTCCAGTGTTTTCTTCTCTTGGCTGCCAGTAAGTGCAGATACTGGCACATGGGACCCCAGGAGAGATAGGGTGGAGAACACAGTGAAACATCAGCACTTGCGGGTTGTTTGCTCATTTGTGAAAAAAACCTATCCTGTCTGGAAAAATGCACAGCTCTATAAAATATCACTTTCCTGGGGCTACCAGGACAATGAAGAAGGATCTCTTGTAACTGATGAACTGAGTGGAAGCGCAAGGAAGTCATCCCTCTGGGGCAGCTCTGGAAATGGGGGAAGGGGGCTCATCAGCACTAGACACTCTTGCTTCCCACACTCAAGGAGTGCAGGCTTAGGGTCTAGCTTCAGACAGCCAGACCCGAGGAGCAGAAAGAGAGGCACATAACTACTGCTGGGGAAACACAAATTAAGGCCACAATGAGATCACTACGCACCTATTAGGACAATAAAGTAAAGAAAGTGGCAACACCAAATACTGACAAGGATGTGGAGAAAGTAGATCACACTGCTGGTGGGAATGTAAAATGCTATAGCCACTCTACAAAATCAGTTTGCCAGTTTCTTTAAAAACTAAATAATATACTTATCATACAACTCAGCAACTGCACTCCTAGGCATTTATACCGGAGAAACAAAAATTTATGTCACACAAAAACCTGCACGTGACCGTTCATAGTGGCTTTATTTGGAATAGCCAAAAACTGGAAACAACCAAATGTCCTTCAACAGGTGAAGAGTTCGAGTGCAGTACATTGATATCATGGAATACTATTCAGCAATAAAAAAGAGCAAACTATTGATACACTTGACAACCATGGTAGACCCGAAGGGCATTACGATGAGTGCAAAAAATACAATCTCAAAAGGTTGCATATTATATGACTCTATAGAATATTCTCAAACGACAAAATTATAGAGATGAAAACCAGAAGGGAGAGCCAGTGTGACCACAAAAAGGCAGCACAAGGAAGATCTTTGTGGTGATGAAATCTTGATTGCAGTGATGCCTACACTAATCTACGCATGTGAGAAAATGCCATATAACTGTACAATCTCACATTCCTGTTTTTGATATTGTACTATAATTACATGAGATGAAACCACTGGAAGAAACTCAATAAAGGATGCACCAGATCTGTCTGTACTGCCTTTGCAACATCCTGTGACTCTAAATTGTTTCAAAATAAGGTTTTCTTAAAAAAAAAAAATAGGCACACAGCCAGTAAGTGGGGGAGCTGGGATTCCAGTTCACGTCTTTCTGCTCCAAAATTCCAATGTTCCGACCAGGTCAAATTACTCACAGTTATGAAATGCATGTACCATGACATTTCATGTCTCCATGCCTTTGCACATACAAACTTCTACAGAGACGGCCCTCTCCTCACCTAGCTAATTTTACTTGCCTTTAACACCCAGATCACACACCTTCTCCTGCAGGAAGCTTCCCTGGCTTCTCATCCTAAGATTACTGCTCTTCCTCTGTACTTCCTATGCACAGCACTTATTCAACTGAATAGTAATTATTAGTTTGCTTCTTCCTGCCATGCGCAAGCCACAGAATTGGAAAAAAATGTTTACAAAGCATATGCAATAAGGGATTTGTCTGTAGAATACATACGGAACTCTTGCAATTCAATCATAAGAAGACGAACAACCCAATTTTTTTAAAAATAGGCAAAAGATATGAAGAAACATTTCACCAAAGGAAATACGCAGATGGCAAACATGTACATAAAAGATGCTCGATAGCATTAATCTTTAGGGAAACACTCATAAACCACAATGAGATATCACCACACACCTACTAAAATGGCTAAAATTCCAAAGATTGACCATACCAAGTGTTGGCAAGGGAATGGAGCAGCTGGAGCTCTAGTACACAGCTGGAGCTCTAGTACACAGCTGGTGGCAATGTAAAATGGTGCAACCACTCTAGAAAAGAGTTTGGCAGCTTCTTAAACAGTTAAATACACCTCAACCATACGACTCAGCCATTCTACTCTTAGGGAATTACCCAAAAGAAATAAATGCATATGTCCCCACAAAAGTTTCTTCACAAATGCTTATAGTCGCTTTAATGGCCCAGAATTAAAAACAAATCCAAATGTTTATCAACAGGTAAATGAATAAACTGTGGTATATCCATATATCCTTTACTATTCAGCAATAAAGAAATGAACTATTGATGCACAGAATAACATGGATGAAATCAAAATAATTATGCTGAGTGAAAGTAGAGTACATGCTGTATAATTCCATTTATAGAAAGTTCTAGAAAAAATTCAAAGTAATCTACAGTGGTAGGAAGCAGCTTAGGGGTTGCCTGGGAATGTAGGGCAGGAGATGGAAAGGGCAGGAGGGACGGATAAGGCTCAGGAGGACACTCTTAGGGATAATGGTTATGCCCATTAACTTAACTGTGAGTATATATATATATATATATGTCAAACTCATTAAGTTGTGTGATTTAAATATGTGCAGATTTTGGTCTGTCAATCATACCTCAATAAAGGTACATGAAAAAATAATAATGGGTACCATTAGTAGGCACCTACTTTATGGGAAAAAACTTTACATAAATAATTATTAATCTTCACATGAGGAGTGTATTATTCAGCCCGTTTTACAGATGAAGAAACCGGGTCAGAAAACCAAGGCAGTCATGCAGCTATGATCAAGTCAGGCTTAAATCCAGGTCAAATGCCTTCAAATCTGGGGCACTTTTCTCCATATCGAGATGCCTTCCCACAATGGCAAATTCCCAGCCTAAAGCCACAGGTGACAGCTCCCTGATCTAAGCAAGACCTCTAAGACAGATCCAAAGATGGGAGCGTTGGGGCTGCAGGAGATCTCTGGCATCATTGAGATAACACCCTCTCCCTTCTGGGTTGCCATTGCCACAAATTCCCCCAGTGGCCAAGCCCAGCCCATCATAGGTACTGAACCAGACAGGCTAAGGCAGGAAGTGGACTCTGCCTCATCCCCAGGACACTCTTCCCCCTGCTACCAGAGTGGTTTGGTATAAATGACCAGACCCCAGTTTCACTTGTGCAGCAAACAAGGTCCTTCCCTTTTCTGGGCCTCCACTTCCTCAAGCGAAAGATGGGGAGGCTAACCAGCAAGCCTCGCAAGGAACTCTTTCGGCCCTAAGTCATGCTCTCTGAGTGCTCTGCTGAACTGAGGCTGAAGGCAGAGCACCCAACCCCGCTTAGCACGCCTTGCTCCCTCTGCCTCTCTGCCTCTCCCCCTTAGCCTCGCACCTATGCAAGGATCTTCCTGACACCCACCATTAGCAGGCTGAGGACTTAAAACTCTGTGTTCAGGGGTCTGGGACACGCAGCAACTTTAGACATAACTTCTTCCCCTAGCATTCCTGAAGGAAAGGCTGGAGATGAGTGATTACAGGACGGATGGGAAAAAGAAGGTCGTAGACAGTCTTGAAGTGGGGAAGCTCCTCCCTTGGCCCTGTGAGAGCTGTACGCCCGAGACTGGGTGAGAATTTCTTGCCCAAACAGGCTGAGATATTTGGCTGGGCACACAGTAGGCTTTTAGTAAATATCCGTGGAACTGAATTAAATCCCTCTTGCCAGAGGAATCATCTCTTCCTCAGTCATGGAGGAAAACCAGATATATCCATCTCGGTGCTCCCCTGGACACCTGGAAAGAGTTCTGAGAGTCCGGAAGCTGAGAAGCCCGCTGCTACTTCTAAATGCCTGGGAGACCTGGGAGCCACCAGCACTGCGTCTTACCTCCTGGAGCAGCCAGTGAACAAGAGGACTGCGCTCTCAGACTCTATAAAGGCTCCCAGCTCTGATGCTGTCTTACTCGACAAGGAAGAGCCCTTGGGATTTGAAAGGAACAGTACAGCTTTCTATAAAGCTCTGAGCACTCGGAGCTGCAGCTGTTCACACAGCTTCAGATATGGAATGATGTTCCCGGAGGGGAGGGACTCTGCGTGTTGCAACTGGATGGACTGTGGGTGAGCACTTAGTAGCTCTGAGAAGCTGTGGAGGTCACAGACAGGCTTAGTTTACATCTCTGTTGCCTATGAGCTATGAAATTGTGGAAAAGTCTCTTTACCTCTCTGAGATTCAATTACCACATCTGCAACAGGGGGATAGATATGCTGTTAGGCTGTTGCAGAATTAAAGGAGATAATGTAGACAGAGCACAAAACAGTACCTGGAACCATCAGGAGGTCAGTCGACATCCTTCCCTTCCCTTCATCATAAATATACCCAAATATATCTCAGAATAAGATCTTAGCTGGTTGCACTGACCCAAAAAACCAGGCCCCTAATGAGAAAGACTTAAGTCCAGACACACTAGAGAGGCACCCAGCAAGCGCACTGCGTCTTTGGCGGCAGACACAGGGGAGGGTTTGGGAAGGGCAGAGGCAGGGCTGGCACCTGGAGACCCACCCACCACCTCCCCTGCCAGTTCTGTGCAGGGTTCAGTGAGCCGGTGGCCTCCTGAGCAGCACCCACCCCCGTCCTGTAACCTGGGCTTCCTTCCTCCTCAGGCACTGATAATCGCCAGCTATGCGACCTGGCTTCCTAAATGAGGGTGTGGAACCAGGCCTTTACAGCCCTTGCTACCTTTATAATTTTCTGAACCTACAATTCTGCAAAGACAAACTGGTGCCTAACTGACGCCCCACCCTCTCCCCATCCCCTCTTTGACACAAGAAGGACGTGCCCAGCGGGAACAAGAAGATTCAGGAAGCAGAGGGGGAAGGGCAGAGGCTGAGATTTCATTATGTTAATTTAATTAGCTCTAATCTTCTGCCACAGCAGGGCTTTGAAGAAAGAGGCTTTTGTTGAAATTTCACTTTTGGCAGGAAGTCACCCCCTCCCACCCCCATTAGAGATTATGAGTCAAAAGCTCTGATTTCAGTTCTGGCTCTCACAGCCTGCTTTGCTTAGGCTTCCTTTTCACACTTTCAGCAACTTCTTGACTTTTCCAGGAAGGAAATCTGCCCCAGATGTTGGTCAGTAAATGGAAGGTTTTCATCTGCCTTCATAAAAGGGTGTCAGTAATTCACAGACTCCTCAAGGAGAAAGAGCCAAAGGGGGAAAATGCAACATGTCTCCATTAATAAACTAGGGGTTTCCCTTTCAGCTAAACCCCCTCCCTAAATGCGCAGGGAGCCAAACTGTATGCAAGACATTTTCATTTTCATTAGTTTATGGGACGCTTGCAATTGCCTTATGAAATAATGACAGAAATCTCACTCTCATTTATTCATGCAACTGACGTTATTGAATACCTGCCGCTCACAGGTGAGGAAAGGAAGGGACAGAGGGACACATAGGTAAAGCGACTTGCCCTGCCAGGTGCCTCGCAGCCTCTTGGCAGAGTAGGCACCGGAAGCAGTGGTTTGCTTTCAAAATCTCCAAAAGTAAAAAAGCCCTGGTTTGTAGCATTTGCTAATTTCCATAACGTAAATTTTCCCACCATGGTCAGTTTCAAGCCACCAACGGTTTTCAACAATTTTTAACAACCCGTTTCCAAAATTCTTGAATATTTAAAAAAATTGGCTCTATAGAGTTTCCACACTAAAGGCAGGTTTTCCTGGCTCCTAATTGAGTGTTCTTTTTGCCTCACCTTTCTTCCTCCATGCAAGAGAAATCAACATCCTGTGGAAGTTTAAAAAGTAACCTTAATAGAAAACTACCCGAAAGATTGTTAACAGGGGTAAAATTTCAGACATTTTATTTTCTTCCACATCAGTATTTTTCCAATCATTCTATGAGCACATACGATCTTTATAATCAGAACTTATCTAGGTAGTTAAAATCATTTTTAGTGCGCTTACTGGAATGTTTTGGAATAACTTCCCCGCATAATTTCTGTCACTCTGTCTACCTTGGGATGGAGAGAGAGAGAGAGAGACAGAGAGACAGAGACAGAGAGAGAGAGAGAGAGTGTGTGTGTTTCCTAAAAGCTCCCTTGCAGAACAGGGGAGGCACACTTAAGTTAAGCATTCACCTGAATCTGATGCAGTCTTACCTGGATGAGAAATTCATTCCCTTCGGAGTTCAAATTTCACCAGCAATTAAGAAAATACAACTCCCTGTCAAGATTCCAAAAGATCTGCTCTGACAAATCAGATGCTTCTTTGGCCACCAAATGACCTTGCCTCCCAACGGGTTGAGGCCAAAGCAGATGGTTTGACTGAACCAGGAACAATTGCTCCTTCTTTCCTGAGCCTTAGAGAAGGCCCCTCCTCAACAAAAGGCACTCTGTCCTCTCTCTCCTCAAGCTGGGATTCAAGGGGCCTTACCTCAGCACTGGGATGGAAACTTGGGACCAGGGACTGGGACAGGCTCAAGGGGGCCAGTCCATTTCAGCTGGGCTCCATGACATCCACCGCTTGTCCCAGGGCTGCTGGCTGCAGGGCTCTGCACAGTTGGCTCTACCCCTGCCTGCAGCAGGAAAAAAACAAAGCAAAGTTGCTGGCTGAGCACCCAAAGCACATATGTTAATACACACAGGGGGGTAAGAGCCCTTGCTCGGCGCACTGCCAGCCCTGGTCATTCCTGTGACTTCAGAGTCCCTTTCAGAACCTCAGCCCTCACCAGAAGGAGCCAGCCTCCTTCCCAGAACCCAAACGGGCTGCAGGTTCACCCAGACCCACCCCCTTTGGGGCTGCGCAATTTCAGAGCGACGTGCAGATTAAGCAAAGCAAACTCTACTACAGTCATTGCATCCTTGTGCTACTCATGATCAGCAGTAAGAATAGCAAGAGGTAGAAAGTCACAGATCTGACCTAAGTCTTGTGTTTGGATAAGGCTTTCAGACAAATTACTCCAATCAGCAACCACATAAAACTTATAGTCTCCCTTTGACCTACAGTATGTTGTGTACGCTGCTACAAATGTGAATTGAATTTCTAATTCATTTTGGAATCATTTTTAACTGAGCCTAAATTTTAACCCATATATTATTATAGCTGTCTGGGTGGAGAGCATTTGTTTTGAAAGTAATTGTTGTTTTTCCTTATGCCAAAGAAATTTACATTCAATCTATAAATCCTAGAAAATACAATTAAGTGAAAAGAAGTTACCCATTCTTTCTCCATTCAACTACAGATAACATACACTGTCTTGTTTTTGTTTTGAGATTTTTTCCTTTTGTTCTCTAGCTTGTTTAAAAAGATGTGGCAAAGCTAAGCATAGTTTAGTGAGTGCTGTGTCATTAAGTAGTCTTCAGCAGTAGCATTTTAATGGCTTCTCCGGCATCATTTTAATGGCTACATAATATTACATGCATGTACCCATGGAGCTCCAATGAGCCATGTATGGCACCCTACGCAGCTGTGCCATAAATTTTACCCAGCCCCCAAAGGCTGGACATTTAAGTCATCTTCAACATTTGTTTCTAATTACAAATAGTGTTTAAAACTAAATCTTTGAGGGGAGACCCATGATTATTTTCTTAAGACACAGTCTTTGAAATCAAATTACTAGGTCAAAGAGTTTCCAAATTTCTCAGGCTTTTGAACAGTCTTGGCAAGCCACCTCCAGGACTGCTGTACCATAGAAACTCCTCCCAGCAGTGGAGAAATGTGCCCAATCCTCTAATGTTCCTCTCTTCCCTCCCTCACCCACATCCTCATTCACCAGGATAACATTTCTAGTGGAAATGAACGGGGCAGTTCCGCAAGTCTGATTTTTCATTTTTCATGCTCACACTCAGCTCAGCCCAAGTCTCAGACAAGACCCATGATGCTAAAATGAACTCCCCTGATGAAGGCTTGGGGAAGGGGGCGGTGCATGAGCAAGAATTGGTAAGGGCGAAAACAGTAAGAAACCCATTGAGGAACAGAGAAGTCGTGGTAGATACATAAGGACAGTGTTCAGGGGAAAGAAACTCTTAGAAGAGAAATAAGAGCCACGCCATGAGAGGGCGGATGATGATAGGAACTAACATCGGATAAAACTGAAGCTGCAGTGACCCCTGTGGGGGTGGAGAAAACATCAAGGCCTCACAAAGATTCAGAGTAAAACAGTAAACAACAAAAGCATCAGGTGAGACGGAAAAAGAAAATGTTACTTGAGGCCTTGGGTACTTTGCTAATGTCTACAATTAATGTCAGCAAAACACCAGGAGCCAGAGGCACTGTGGGGAAAGGAGAGCAGAGAGGGAGAGGGCTGGGAGCTTGTCAGCGAGGAGCCTCGGGGAGCAGGAGCACAGCGTTCCTGGGGTGGGGGTGCTATGAGGCTGCTGACTCACCTGCCTCCTGGCCAGGAAGGACGACCCCACTCTCCATCTCTGTCTAGCCAGCTTCTAGCATCCTTCCTTTCTCTCCAGGCCAAGCCTTCAGTGAGAGATGGATAATTCACCAGGTAATCTGTCTAAACAGATTACCGGATGTCTTGGCCCTGTGACCCAGGCAAAGACCTTGGGGACCCAAGTCTCGTGCCGTTTCCTAGCTGACCAAGCCCCTTGCCCTGCCTGCCCCACACACCCTGCTTCCTGGGGAAGGGGAAGAAGCTGGACTACCAAGAGACCAGAGCAGAGGTCTGGGGACAGATAGACAGGAAACCATGTGGCCCCAGAGACAGCAGGTGCTCGGTGACTCTAGTGGCTGTGAGGCCCGTCTGTACTTCTGACTTTTTACTCCTGAACTCACCCCTTGACTCCCTTCAGTAGAACCCTTCTCTGGTAGAATTTGGTTAGGTCTCTCTGTTCTTTGCAATCAAATTGCCTCACCTAAAACAATCTCTTCCAGGTCCCAAGGCTGCAGTAATCTTGGGCTGGGAAACCGGGACAGTAAGAGCAGGACTTCTTTTCGGCTCTGTTCAACACAGCAAATCTATGCAAGTTAGAGGCCTGGCACTGAGGGCAGGAGGTGCAAATAACCCAGCCTGTGAGGGCCAGGTAAGAAAGGAGTTAACACAGACCTCAGTTTCTTCATCTTGTAGAAAAGCGTGGTTTAAATGGGCTCTGGGGTCCCAGCTGGCTCCACCACTGAATCTAAGGCAGCTGTTGGTGAGAGTCAGGGCTCTCCTATGATCCCATGCACCGCTGTGGGGCAGGGCTCGGGACATCCTTTGCGGCCACTCAAAAGCCTTCTTCTAAAAAAAACTTATTTCCCCAAGTTTGTGGCTGGATTTTGGACAGGTAAGGCCACTAGATGGAACCATCCTGGATCGCTGAAGCATAGCTGGGTGATGTTTCCATTCTCAATTCTATGCAAACTCCTCCCATCACCTTATCTGACATCACACATTCAGCTGATCATAGGGTCCCGGCACCACCTATAGGCTCATGTGCTTCCTTGCAGTTTTAATACAGCTGCCATTTAATTCACAACCCCGCTGCAATCTGTCACCGACAGCTCTGCTCCCGCTCCTCCCTCCTATCCCACAAGCATCATGGGGCTTGACATCTAGATTTGGTTTCCCTGCTTCTCTGCCAAAGCCCAGCCAGCCAAGACGGTACTCGACTCCTTCCTCCCTCGCGCTCCATCGCTCAGCACAGCCCTCGCCCCACGGTCCCCACCTTACAGCCCCTGGCAGCAACGGCCAAGCCACTTTCTCCTCCACCCTTAGACCCCTAAGCATCCAGATGACACAGAAGATAAACAGCTAAATGAGAGGTTGTCTTGGCCTCATTAACTCCCTCTTGCCTCCAGCAAGCGTTTCCTTCAAGTTAGTATGCAATGTGTGAGGCACTGACCACAGACGCAGAAGCAGGATTCAGAGAGCCCACCAACAACCAAAGAACAATGCAAAGAAGTTCATAAACTGAGCCAAGACTTTCATGGCCCAGCCCCTCGAAGCAGGACCATTGCTGAAAGGCTCTGTTGTGAGTCAGAGAATTAGCCTCTGGCCCCAGGTCCCTGGCCTCAAAGAGCAATCCCCGCCAGGCACACAGGAGCCTTGGGGCAAGATAACCCTGTTAACCCTGGATCCATTATTCCATTTTATCTGGGATGTGGGCAATTGTTCTGATTGTGTTTGAATATGGAAGCTAAATTAGCTGAGAGCTTTTATTGATTCTTGAGCATAAAACATTCCAGGATCTGGGTCTCTACAAATCTGCTGCGCACTGCAGTCAAATCGGAAGACACCACACCCAAAATTCAATAAAAACTTCTGCTACGATAAAAACCAAGAGGAGACTTCCTGCTGATTTCCGCTTCCCTCCTCCCCTCTCAGGGCTCACGCCCCTCCATGACGGTTCATCTGTGGAGCCTGGACCCAACCTTACTGGGCTCCAGTCCTGGACCACGGGTTAACCACAAATATTCCTTTTTTATTTTATTTTATTTTATTTTTTCAGCAATTACTATGTGCCAGGCACTTTATGTACTAACTTATTCATTTATTCCTCACACAATCCTATGCAGTCAGGAATGTTTTCTTCATTTTTAGATGAGGTGACAAGAGCTCTGGTAACTGTTGGCAATACTAATAGCTGGTAACAGTTATTACTAGTAATAGCTCAGGCGCAAAGCTGGTAAGTGACAAAGCTGGAATTCCACCAACCTGCCCCCAGCGGCCTTTCTTCCCTTCGATGTTAGGATGAAGGTAGGCCAAGAGATCCCAGTAAAAAGCTGAAATTAAACATGAGCTGCACACTGAATACATGGTGGGCTGTGACCAGAAGAGAAACGGTGTAAGCGTTTATTTACAGAGAACCCGAGAAAGAAAGCTCTTCTGCCACTGCCATTTAGAAAATACCCAAAGGAGGGATATTTTGCTCACTTATTTGACTGTGTTGTTAATATCATCCCTACAGCAGTCGGTTTGGGTTATGCCTATTTTAGGTACCAGCCTGAATACATAGGGGGACAGCGAGCCCTTTTTTAAATCAAACAATACATTACACATGATTTGTAAGGCCCAGTGGTACCGCAAGGCTTACGAGGAGAAACAGCAGGCCCTGCCCACACCTCCGTATCTCTAATTTCTGCCTTCCAACTCTTTTATCTTCTTCTAGAGTCATCTCAGTGTACATAAATAGCATGCTTACACGGCTCTGCGTTTTTTCCATGTTAGACGTTATTCATTGACTTCCTGCTATAAGAAATGAGCTCCTTTACCACCATCCCATATACCTCTCCTCCTTCCTGCATCCTCCCAATAGAGTTATACCCTTTTTTATTAAGTCAACACTAGAAATTACATTGTTATGATGAGACGAATTACTGTTCACAGCCAAGCCACGTGCGCTATGACTAATCCCTTTCATGTACATACTTTAGGTGTCATTTCTGGAGTCCATTATCACCTCATTTGTTGGTTTGCTTGCTTAATTTTCTATGTACCTGTCACTAATTCAGCACTCAACTTTTCCAATAAAACTGTAAAACTCATCGTAGTACACCAAATACCATTATGTAATCAATCAGTTCTTTAAAAAAAAAAAATTCTTGCAGATCTCCCTCCTGGAAACTTCTGCCCTCCTACTTCGCTCTGAACTGGTTGCTCTCCAAGCTTAAAGAGAGATCCCATCTATTCTTAGTTTACTCCTCAGTTTTAGAGGAACATATACATAGTAGCTTTCTCAGAAAGGCTGTGTGGGAGGTAAAATAATTGAGACTTACATCCAAAATGCCATTATTTCACCCTCACATTTGATTAATAATTTGTCTGGATGTAATTTCTCAGTTGGAATTTTAAAGGTATAGTTTCACTATCTTCTAGCTTCAATGTTGCCATAGAGATAACTAATGTCAATCATATTTCTATTCTTACATACATAATCAGTTTGGGTTTGGGTTTCTTCTGTCTAGAAGCTTTTCTTTGGGTGTGTGTCTTTTTTTCATTCATAGCCCTGGGTACTTAAGTGGGCTTGTCAATCTAGAAGCCCACGTCCTTCAAGTCTCAAAGTTGTTCTTGTTTTATTTATTTATGTCTGTATTTATTTATTTATTGAGATAGGGTCTTGCTCTTTTGCCTGGGCTGGAGTGCAGTGGCACAATCATAGCTCACTGTAACCCCAAACTTGTGGACTCAAGTGATGCTCCTGCTTCAGCCTCCAAGTAGCTAGGACTACAGGCGTGTGCCACCATGTCCAGCTGATTTTTTAAATTTTTTGTAGAGATGGGGTCTCTCTATGTTGCCCAAGCTGGTCTCCAACTCCTAGCCTCAAGCAGTCCTCCCACTTCGGCCTCCCAAAATGCTGGGACTACAGGCAGGAGCCGCAGCACCCAGCCATATTATTTCTTTAACAATTCTTCCCTTGTCTCTGTTCTCTTTTTCTGTAAGTCTTACTATTCAGATGTTGGACTTTATAGAATAATATTTTCTTATTTTTCATTCCATTGCCTTTTTTGTTGGGCTTTTTATGTTTCCGTAAGTTTTCTTCAACCTTATATTCCAAACCATCTACTGACTTATTCTGCTATCATACTTTTAATTTCCAAGAGTTCATTATCCTCTGAATATTCCTTTTTGTTGCACATTGCTTTTATTTTATTGATGCAATATCTTCTCTTGTCTCTCTGAGACTAGCATTTACAGTTTTTGTGAAGTTTTCTTCTGCTCCCTATATTGCCTCTATTTCTTGTGAGTTTCTTTTTATGTTCTTGTTTGTCTCTTTCAATTTCTGTCTTTCATGTTTCAAACTTTTCTCAAATATCCAGTGATCTTTAGCTATCTTTTTAAATTTAAAAGTGAGACACCAAGAAGGTGAATGGATGTTCTGTGTGCATGGGCAGGGCTGCCGAACTGGTGGATCTTACCAGACGGTGAGCGAGACTAATTGTACATTTTATCTGAAGAACCCTAAACAGCAATATCTATAGGCTTTCTCTCTTGGGCTGTTGAGTTTATGTAGAAAGACTCCTCTAATCGCATGATGAGGGAAAGCAGAATATAACTATAGCTTGCAGACTGTGTAACCAAGGCAGAGGAAGAGTGTTGAGGGCAGCAGGAGGTCTCATTGTTGAGCAGGTAGATGTTCGCTCACTCCGCTCACTCCCTCTGCCGTAGAAGGGCAGTTCACACACGTCCTTCTCGGCTTGGCCTGTGGTGCCTGATCTTAATCAGGTCTTAAAATTGAGTATGTTCCTGGAAAGATCCTTAAAAGAAATATTGTTACCAGAAAGAAAGAAGAAAAAAAAATATTTTACCATCATAGATTTATAAACAGCCTCACATTAGTATAAATCAGGTTTTTCCGCTGAACAGGTTAGAAATAAAACTTGATTTTTACAGATTTTTAGTCTTGGAAATTGCGAATAAGGGATTGTGTGTGCATTTTCTACACCCCCAGTCACACTTGGGACATTTTTCACGGGGATTTTTTCACTCTGTGGGGCTGCTTGCTTGCAACAAGATGGGGCAAAATGAGGCAGGCTGAGATGTGAGTGCTGGGGGAAGGCTTGGCTCAACAGGGAAACAGTATAACGACATGGTCACTTGGAAGGTTTGAGTCCCAGTTCTATGCTAGCAAGCCATGTTACTTTGAGACAGTTACTTAACCTCTCTGAGCCTCAGTTTTCTCCTGCAAATTGTGGGTTATTCCAACTAATTTTGGAGTGTTGTTGACAGAATTCAGTAAACTCAACCAAGAAGTACGTATTATGTATGCTTATGATTCCGAAGGCATCGCTCTGGCTCCTGGGGAGATAGCTGTGAACAAAAGAGGTAAAGTCCCTGCCCTCATGGAAACAACTTCTCAGTGAGAAGAGACACATTGAGGAACAACAAGGCAGGATAAAAGGGAAAGAGAGAGCCAGGCTTAATGGTGGGAGGAAACGGGCATGAGATTATTGCCTTATGTAAGGGGGTCAGATGGCCTCTCTAATAAGGTGACATTTAAGCAGAAGCCTGAAAAAGAGATGGAGCAAATAGTGGGGATTTATGAAGGAACGGTTTTCCAATGGGAGGGAACAGTGCAAAGGCTCGGG
>RJWJ010031182.1:0-19402 GCA_004363605.1 Indri indri
GAGAGAAGAGGAGGAGGAGGAAAGACGAGAAGCATCTTTCCGAAAAATTTCTCATTGGGAAATAATGACAGACTCCCAGGAAGTTGCGGCAATGGTAAACAGAGCCCTGTGAACCCTCCCCCGAGCGGCGTCTCGCGTGGCTGTGGGACAGTAGCGCAGTCAGGAGACGGACGCCGTCCAAGCTGCCGCCTGAACTGCACACACCGTCCGGTTGTCCCTGGTTTCTACGTGCACACGTGTGTGCGTGTGCAGTTCTGCGCCGTTTCCTCCCACGTGTGGGTTTGTGTACAAATCGTCACGGTCAGGATTCAGAACTGTTCCATCACCACAAAATAGTGACCGTGTGACACCCCTTTACCGAAGCCCCTGTGATCTGAAAGGGAGCCTTTGAGCCGCCCCTGCCGTGGGGAGGATGCCGCAGACGCCAGGCCCCTGTGCTGGTGCTCTGTGTCCCTCCTGCGCGTGTCCATGTGGCTCTTGCTGCCTCCCTGCGTGACGCAGCCTCCGCTTTTGCAGGTCTGTTTTGCTGTCTTCTCAGTCCCCTTCCCTTGGCGACGGTGCCTTTGAGCAGCTCACACAGTCGTCCTGTGAAACCGGCTCTTTTTGAAGGTGGTCTCGCCCTGCCGCGTGTATGTCAGCCTGATTCTGGCAGAAAGGGCTTTCGTTGTCCCCTGGAGCTACGATGGCCTGGCTCTCTCACACTGGGGCATTGCCTTTCGCGCAAGCATCCCAGCGTAGTTTAGAAAATAAAGTGCATTTTTCTGGCAACCTTGAGATGTTTCCTGGATATTATTACCCAAACCTCGGGGCTTTACGATTCCCATTTCTCAGGTAATCTGAGGAAAAAAGAATGAGAAATTGACCATCCCTGACTGTCCCAGGGGCCCTGGGTATTTGTCCTTCTCGTTTGGGACTGGTCCCCTGGCCACCTTCAGATTTATGTATTTTCTTGTCCCCACTGTGTGCCTCTTACTCAGCAGCTATTCAACCAATAATCATTAATAAACTATAAGATAAACTAAAGAACTGGGGTGTATTCTCTCTATTTCTTGAATTTCTGAACATGCCAGCAAGGGCAAGGGCTTGGTGGATGTCTACTGTGTTGCCCTGGAAGGCAGCACCGCCCGCGTGTGGTCACAGCAGTGCCCCTTACGACCTGTCCATACAGGTGCCAGTGGTTCCGTTGGGTGAGGGGCTGTGTAGTTGACCAGCGTGGGCTCTTAGGATGAGCCTGGGCTGCTCTCTCACCCTGGGCAATTTGCTAATCGTTCTGAGCCCACCTGCAGGATGGCCATGGCGACCTTGCGAGGAGTGATGGAAAGGGGAGCCCCCTGCCCGCCCTGAGTGGGGGTTTGCCGATCACTTGGTGCTTTCCTTCTTTTCCTTCCCGCCATTCATTCTGTTGCAGGTGGGGTTGCCCGAGAAGCCGACGTGGAGGTGCAGGTTAGTTAGATGCAGGATAGCATCGCTGGAAGGGGGAGGAGGAGGAAGAGGAGGCAGGGGTGGGTGGAGGATGAAGTTGAGCTGAGTGCAGCCTCCACAAGGCCTACTGGGGCACTCAAAGCTGGGTTTGGAACTGGAGAGCTGTCTGTCACCGGGGCGGGAGCCTGGCTCTCACACGCCCCTGACCTCAGTCACTGGCCGTGGGCTGGCCTGACCTTGGGCAGGGCAGGACTCTCCAGCGAGGCAGTTGCTAATGGGGACTGATGGCCGGGGCTTCCTGCTGGCAGCTCTCCCAGCGGCCGGGGCATGAGACGTTCATAACTGAAAGGGAGTCCGGATGGCGCCTCATAGCATCCACCAGACACCCTCAGGCCAGTCACCCTTCTCCGTAGCATCTCTGGTGGAGGCTGAGCTTGCAGTGGGAGGCGGGAAGAGCTGCATATTTAGTTTTCAATGAGGCTTTTTGTAAGTTGCTTTTTAAGCTTTTCTTTTCTTTTTTTTTTTTTGGTGAAGACAAAACTATAAATGAGTGCTTTAAACATGAATATGTCTAGGTTTTGATTATGAAGCATTCCTTCTGACCTATCTGATCCTATGATCACAGTGGACCACATTACTAGGTAACTGGAACCCTTTCAGTCTGGCCTGATGAGGGCCTCTGGAGATCATTCCGTACATTTTCTCTTGTCTTTAGGCAGAACTAACATGGCATCTGCTTCTAGAGTGACCTTCAAAAGACATTGAAAACAGAATTCCACTATGTCTTAGAATTATCCATATCACTGAGAGTTCATACTCTTTTATCTATCTTGGGCCAATCTGAGTCAAAGACAGACCTAGGAAATCTGTTCAGGGATACAGAAAAATAGCCCCTCCATTTCTGCCCTGATGACTTGGCACATGAAGGCAGCCAGCCTTCAGGGTGGTTCTCTACTCCTTAGGGAAAGGAGAGCAGATGGGTTCTATAGAGCAGGACAGCTCAGGCTAATTCTTTATAATTGCCTGAATTACTACATGCAGGATTCTGCGGCACTGTCTAGGTTTGTCAGGAAAAAGCATCATGGTTGATTAGTAATGTCTGCCAAGGCCCAGGGTTCAGGAGGAGTGGTAGGCATGCTATCCTCGGTATGGGCTTCTTCTGACACCACATTTTTAGGAACCCCAAACCAGCACTAGAGAAAGCTGCTGGTGGAGGAAAGTATCTGCTTCCTAACTTAATCCCTTCTCCTCCTCTCTGTCCGAGAATTCTAGAGTCTCTGAATGTTATTCAAGGGTACTTAGCAGCATGTGGCATCTGCTGAGGCTGTCAATGCCCCCTTGATTTGTTTTCCTCAGATTCAGTTAAAATAGCCTTTCAGCAATGCTTTTGTTCCTCCTGAGTGTTACTTGGGTGTTCCCTGCCATGTTAAGAGCAACGATTTATAATGTATTGCTATGTTCATATGTAATAAAATAACATTTGCAGGTACCAGTTTTGTTTATAATGTATTAAAATAATAAATAGTTACAGTCTTGAATAATAATAGTTACTATTAAATGCATGCCTAATATATGCCAGGAAGCTTATATGCCTTACCTCCCTTAACATTCATAAACACCTTAAATAATATATCCTCATTTATCAATAGGCAAATTGAAGCCCAGAGAGGTTAAGCAACTTTTCCAAGGTCACACAGCCAGGTAATTTTTATTCCAGTGCTCATGACCTTTCTACTAGGTTATACTACCTCCCTGGGGCCTCCCAGACTTTTATTTTCATGTTCTTTCACCACATTAATATTCCTTCAAGAATTCTCAGGGTCTATCTAATGAAGTCACAAAGAGGGAAACAAGAGAGAATGTCCAGAGATTGTGTCCCCGGTATCTGCTACTGTTTGGTGCCCAAACTCTGGTTTCTGGATCCTTGTGACTCCTGAGCTGTGCGCACACAGGAGGAAATTCAACATCTCCTTGTGTGCCTTAGAGCTCTTCGGTTGCAATTACAGAAACCAGATTGTGGTAGCCTAGAAAAAAGAACAGAATTTGTTGTCACCGCATTGGGCCTCTCAGGCAACCTGAGGGCAGGAAGCCGGCTGGGCCTTGGGCACCAGCGAGGGGCGTAGAGTGACTGGGCAGCCCTCTCTCCCTGCGCTCTGCATCTCTGCCCCTCTCTGCACATGGTGCGCACTCTTTGCTCTCTCTCTGAAGGTGGGCTGTCTTTACTTCCCTGCCTACGTGACAGCTCTCAGGTTCATGTGGGGCCTCTGTTCAAGAGACAGTCAGAAAGATCAGACTCTCATTTCAATTCCAAATTCCTGGGGCAGGAATCTGATTGGCTCAGTGTGGGTCAGGTGACCAAACGACTATGGCCGCCGCGGTTTGTCACGCACACGTGGCTGATCCTGCTCTAATCCTGAGTGTGGGAGTGGAGTCCACTGTATTCCTTTAAAAGAGGCTGGGGGGAAGGAGCACGATTGTCAGAAGGCCAGCATATTGGAAGATACGCAACTTGGATTATTTTCTAACGAGCCTGCCCCTGACTTGTTACATGGTCTCTGCCAGCAGCTTAACCTACCTGATTGGTAATAACAGCTAACATTTATGTAGAGCTTTTAGCATGGCCAGATGCTAATTTCAATGCTGTACTTTTTATTTTTGGCAATTCTGTGGGTCAGGTTCTATTATTAGTATCCCCATTTTACGGATGGATGGACGTAGGCACAGAAAGGTTAAGCAACTGGCTCAACATCCCGCAGCTACTCAGTGGCAGAGCTGGGATTTGGACTCAGGCAGTCTTACGCCAGAGTCCATTCTCCAACCAATAAGCCATGCGCCTGCCTCATAGGATATGTTCCCATGTCTGTAAAGTGGTGGCGACTCCCCCAATGATACCAGTGCCCCAGGAGCAGAACTGAAAAAATACAGGAAAAAGTCCTCAGGAAGTGACCTGAGGTGAAAATGTGCCTTTGTCCAGTGACAGCCTTGACTTGTGAAGGACCAGCCATGTCCCCAGACGTACGCCAAGGACCACCCGTCGGGCTCTTTGGGCTGTGGTGGGCATGGACATGGCCTGGATTGCCTTCCTCTGCCCTGGCTGTGTGCTTTCTGCCTTTAAGGCACAGGGTCACAGGAAATCACTGTGGTCTCCGACCCTCCTGTGGGGGCTTCTGCCACATATTTGGAGCTCTGATGATTGCATGTCTTTAATCTGGAGAGTAAGAGTGAACACCCCCTGTGTCATATCAGGGCTGCAAAAAGGAATGAGAAGGTTCTAAAAATACAGACTGTGCAAAATGCCATTTCATGGAGGTGCAGGACGACTTTTGGTTTGTTGGTGTTTGCACCGTGGTTTAGGATTCTGATCGACTTTCCTCAGTTCTGGTTTTGCCTTTTTATCCCAGGAGATGATGGCATGAGACACCTTCACTTCCATCCGGGTGACTTCACCCTCTGCTAAGCAATGTTTTGAAACGATTTGCTCATGTCTTCTTTCTGCAGTGGAGCATAATTTTCATTAAGATCCAAATCAGCGCCATTCTGATTTCTCACGCGTCGTCGTGCCCATCGTGGGCACGCTACAAATCTTGGTCAAATGGACAAAGAAATGAAACATCTCTTAGCTATCCGACGGAAATTAGTTTCCTATCTTGAATATTTATCTCCTGCAGGCATTCGACTTCTACGTGCATGTGTGATGAATTCTTGTTTGTGAGTAAACGGTCGTCGGGAACCTATGAAAAGACGCTGAGGTTGGATTTCACGTTTCCTTATAAAGTTGCCTCTTGGGATTTTGAGTAAGACCCCCTCTCCCTCTTCTCCTAATATGAAGCACTTTCAGTGGGAAGCGTTACTGGGGGTGGAGCCGATACTCTCAAAGACTGTCATCATCTTCCCTCTTCGCCCCAGGTGGGCAACTGTCCCATGTCAGAGTCAGCATCTGGGTTTGGAGGAGAAAGGAAAGCTCACAGTCTCCGTGTTTGCTGGGTCCTCTAACCTGCTGAGTGATGGGGGTCCCTTGCCTGTCACAGCCCCCAGGTCTCCTAGTATATTGATGACCCCCCAGGAAGAGAAGATGCAGTGTTGCTACTTATCAAATCGGGCCCCTGCGCAGGGTCAACCAGGGGACTCCCCTCCTTCCTCGTGGATGCCACAGCCAAGAAAGAAGGAACACCCCCTTCCTGTTCAAATATGGGACGTGGCTCTGGCAAGGCAGGGCAGGGTTAGTGGAGAACAGGGGGCCGTGCGGGAGTCGGGGGGAGCGGCAAGAAGGCCTCCGTGGGGCGAGACCCATGTACCTGCTGGCTCACGCTGTCTGTAGGTCCCACCGCTCCCAGCTTACCTGGGAACCCCCTGCATCCCCGAAAGGGGGGCTTGGTGGGAGTCGGATCAGCTCTCTTCAGCTCTTAGAGATGAGCGTCCTGCTGCTGGTAGAATCCTAAATCTCAGATCTCACGTCCACAGCCCTCCTGGGGCTCAGCGGTGTGTGCCTTTCACGGGCCCTGATGCGAACACAGACAGCAGCCCCGCTCCTCCCCGCCGGCAGGAGAGAGCGTGCAGGAACGCGGGGTCTGGAGCGGAGGTGCTGGCGGGGGAGAGCAGGGAAAAGGAGAACACAGCAAACCTCCACAGCGAAATCCTTCGAGCCTCCTTGCTCCTTCAAAACAGATTCAGCATTCAAGTGAAATCCGGAAATGCGGTTTTCCCTGAAGCGAGCCTGTTCTTCATGGAAGAGGGAATAATGACCCCGAACCTGCCCAGTGCAGTCGCAGGGCACGTTTGGACTTGGGGGTCCCACCTGCATTAGGGTGCTGTGTTTTGGAGAGAGCTTTCGGGGACCCACGCTTCCGTGGGATGCGTGCAGTATCCCCAAATTCCTGATCAGATGTGGGGGTGTCTGTAAGCGGGAGGTCACTGCCTGTACCTGTGTATGCACATATATACATTTGGAATGCAATAAATAATTTAAAACCATCAGATAAAAGCACCAATTCCACTGAACCTTAAAAGACTCAGATGGTACCCAGCGTTCGCCCCGCCGTCAGGGCATCTGTCGGTGACGATAACGGAGGGTCTGTGAGAAGTGCTCCCAGGGTCGGCGCGAGCTGCCTGCCTCTCTCCAGGGATGCCACAGACTCTGCAAAAACACTTCCCCTCCTTTCGTTATTGGATTCCTCGCTGTTACCTGCTCAGCACTGCGTCCTCAGACAGCTCTTTCCCAGCCTGGTTGCTGCCGAAACGGACTCCAGAGAGCAAAGAGCTGCTTCTTGTGGCTTTTGTCTGTTCTCACTCCAGGAAGGAGGCAGAGAAACTTCTCCTGACTGACCCCCGGGGAGAGAGAGGCCACTCTCCGGCCAAGTGCTGGCTGCCATTAAATACAACAGTCAAAATGGACTTCAGGGACCAGGCCAGGTGGTTAACAGACAAGCCGGCGATGCGGGTGCTGCAGCCCGGCCTGTTTTATAGACGGGGAATTGGAGCTTGGAGCCATGTTGTCACTCGGGCAAGATAACGCCCACGGAAGTGGTACAGCCAGGGCCCCTTGGCACCCCCGCTCTGTTCGTGGGCACCCCCCCCCATTTCCTTGGCGCTCTCCTCACTGTCATATAGCGGGTCTGGGGCCCCGCCGTCCTCTCCCGCTGCCCTGTCTTCCTGTTGTCCCCCGGGCTGGCCGTGTCCTGGAAGCAAGGTCGGAGCCCTTGAGTGGTGCATTAGGGTTCTACAGAGAATCAGGACCAATAGGGTATGTGTACATAGGTATACAAAGAGATTTATTCTAAGGAATTGGCTCATGTTGTCACGGAGTCTGGCAGGTCCAGAATCTGCAGGGTGGCTCAGCAGGCCGGAGACCCAGGAGACAGCCACTGTTGCGGTTCCGGTCCGAAGGCCGTCTGCCAGGAGAATTCCCTCTTGCTCCCGGGAGGTCAGTCTCTGTCCTACTCGGGCCTTCAGCCCACGTCGGGGAGGGCAGTCTGCTTCACTGAAGATCTGCCTGTTTACATGCTAATCTCATCCAAAACCACCGTCACAGAAACATCCGGAGTAATATCTCACCACGTATCTGGGCATCGCGGCCCTCCAAGTTGACTCATAAAATTAACTATCACACGTCGAGTCAGCCCAAATCGGAGCCCCTTGACCTGGAAGCTGCTGCTGTCCATGCCGACGCCATGGCATTTGCAGCTGCGGTGTTCACTGTTCACTGTGTGGGCAGCTTTGCCCTGTGGGCCGTGCCTTCCGAGGGAGTAGAGGGCACCCCAGGGGGTGGCAGTGGGGCTTTGTGTGTGCATGTACATGCATGTGCATTTACATACATGTGCATGAACACGATATGTGCAGTTGGAGGCCTTAGCGAACCTTCCCCATGGCACAAATGCACCCCGGGCTCCACTGGAGAAGGCAGAGAGACACAGACCCCCGTCGCTTGCTATGGAACGATTTGTGCTGAGACTCGAGCACCCAGCAGGGTCCCTGGCACACAGTGGCTGCCCACGCAGAGTTGAATACACAAGTGATTTGTTTGAGCAGCAGGTGCGTCCGACGGAGATGCAGCCTTTATCAACGTGGTTGAGTGAGCACCAACCAAGTGCCAGGCTCCGCGCTGGGCTAAGCCCCTGGGGGACTCCAAAGGGGCCGAGAGATATGGTTCCTGCCCTCATGCTGGCCGCATTCTAGCAGAGGAAATGCGGCAAATCCAGTCACTGAGCGAGTAGGTAAGACACTCTGAGATCATCCTGAGCACCAGGAAGGAAACAAACATGCTGCCGAAACAGAGGGACTGGGAGGGCCTGACCTTAGCCAGGGAGGTCCTGGAAGGCCTCTCGGAGGTGGTGGCATTTAAACTGAAACCTGACGGGTGGGGAGGAGCCGGCCTGTGAACATCTGGGGAAAAGTGTTCTAGGCAGATGGGGCATCAGTGGGGAGGAAGCCAAGAGCTTGCTGGGTTGGAGAAATTGAATGTAATTTAATATGTAACAATTTGTAATGACATATGATCTTTTGGGGAATGTAGCTGCATTGGGCAACCCCGTGCTCAGATGGAGAGAGGCCTGTGGAAGCCTTTTCCCCCAGGGATAGTCACTTTTTGTTTGCATGTTCATTTGATGGGGTCGTATTTACGGCTTGTCTCAGTGTGAGCAGCACAGGAGTTTTTCTCTGTTCCAGACCAGCCCTCTGATCTGTGGCCTTTTAAATGTGTCACCCAGCCACGAAGTCCCTCGGCTCTCCTGGAGCTTCGGGGGGAGAAGGGGGCCGGGAGGGTGTGCCCTGCCCTGCTGGTCTGTGTCCTCCTCTGTCCGACCCGCGGCCGCGCTGTCTACTTTCTGCTCTGCTAGCGCCTCTCCAGAAAGAGCCTGTGCATAAGACTTACCCACAGCAATCTCTTTGCTTAAGCCGGTGGCTCCTGGAGCGGCGGCAGGTGGGGCTGCTCTCCAGCCCTGCGGTCCTGGCCCCCTGTGCGCCCAGCCTCTGCAGTTCGGGCTTGCTGAGATCCATCTGCAGCGGGTTCACGTTGCCCCTTGAACCCCCAGCTGTTAGAGGCTCGGGCCTCGGGCGGCACTTGGGGAGGACGAGTTTCTGATTGACTTGACGTTTATCGAAGGGATAGCTGAAAATGGCAGTGCTCTTCGATCTCAGCTGTCTGGTGGATTTTGGCGAGCCGCTGGGGCCCTGGGAGAGCAACCTGAAGCGTAGCGGAGGCAGATACCACGTCTGGTGGGGACAGCTCTGGCTTTCCGAGCTGGCGTGCAGTGGAAATAAGTGTGTTTGCATCATGTGGTTCAGCTCTGAGCCCGCCAGGCGAGGTGTAGGCAGCACAAAGGCCTGGATATTTCAACCCTGCCTTGGATGGCATCATCCCTCCTCAAAACCATGTCAGATGCGCCACGCACCGTAATTCCGGTGTCATCAATAGGAAGCCAGCACCAGATCTGGCGTGCTGTGATTGATTGATTGAATAAGCATCCATTGGGCTCCTCTCATGGCCCACACTCTGTGCCAGGGGCTGGGGCCACATCAGTGAATGAAACAGACCCAAGTCCCTGAGCTCCTGCAGCTGGCTTCCCTCCAAAGATTTTCCCAGAAACTCTTCATTCTGGAGGCTTCCAGTACCACTTTCCATTCTGCTGATCATTCAGGGAGGCAGAGAGGAGGAGGTTATTATCCCAAGAATTTGGGGATAATGAGTTTTGGTTTTGTGTTCAGAGGCTTCATGTATACATTCACTCAATCTTCGATAAGTATTTATTGAGCACCAATGACAGACTCTTGCCACCATCTAGTTGGGGGATATAGTGAGGAAGGAAGCAGGAAGAAGTCATTTTTTCATTGCGTACTGGGGCCAGCCAGGAAGGCAGATGGCAAGCAGGTAGTCACACAGCTAATTACAATTGTGGTCATTGCAGGAAATGGCAATAGTAGTGGGACTTGGCCTGGGAGTCAGGGGAGGTGACACTGGAGGATCAATGGGAGTTAGCTAGGAACAGCCCAGGAGGAGGAAATTGTATGTGCAAAGGCCCTGTGGTAGGAAGGGGGCATGGATTTTGAGAAACATTGAGAAGGAGAGGTGGCTGGGACATGGGGGCCTGATGAGGTCAGAGAACTGGCTGGGGGAGGCAGAGCCCCAGAGGCCCTGGGGGTGGGCAGAACATCCAGGAGTGGGAGCGTAGGGGCCGGAGATGAGCCTTCAAGATCCTGTCCAGGGCTGGAAGGACGAGCCCAGCAGAGGGTATGAAATCCAGACACTCAGTGGTTAGAGCTCAGGGCCAGCCTTACCCGGCCATGGTTTTTCATACATAAGCAGCATTCTGCATAGACCATTCACAAGGCTACAATTCTCATACCCCCTTGTATAACAAATATTTTGCAGCAACCTTTACTGCCTTGACAAACAGATAATGCAGCCTACCTTTCCACAGAGCATCAGCAGAAATCAGTACCCTGCCTTGATTCAAAGGAGAAAGAAAAGGGGGAAGTTTGTGATAGAGTCCCGCATACTGCCCTAGGCCCCTGCCCATTGACGCCAGAGTGCATAGGCAGTGATCTCCTGTCTCCTGGTGGATATGGGATTTAAGAGAAGGATGACAGTATCCGGCTGAGGGTGAGTGATGATGTGGGACGAGAGCCACATTAGAGTGCTGTGAGCATGTAAGAAAGCTAAGTCCCCAGGGTCATCTGAGCGTGGTGGTCACCGACACCCAAGTGGTGGTGTCCTGGGGACTTGGATTGTGGTGGTGTTGGTGACCTGATTTTCCAAAAACGCTGAACAGCATTTAGTAAAGTTCTGAATGGCACAAACTAACAATCTTCCGTTTACACATTTGCAAAATCTGGAGTTTATTTCAACTGTGCAAACGTACTTCGTATCTGCCTGTAAAAGGAGTGAGGTTCTAGGTTACGATAGTTCTAAACGGGCTTATTCATTGTTACTTGCCACCTAGAGTGCCTGCTGGGACACGGGGACCCCAAGTCGTGCGGGACATGGGGAGTTTCCTTTCTGTGTGGGTCTGTCCCTTAGGCTGCAGGATGCCTGGCCTCCGACTCCCTTGTAACACTGAATACCATTTGTGTCCCTGAGTCACTGTGACACCCAAAATTGTCCCTAGAAATTTCCAGAGCTTCCTCTAGGGGGCAGCGCCTCTGTCCTGAGGACAGCAGTTCCAGCGGGACCCAAGTCCTTTGATGGGCAGTTAAGGGACTCTTTGGGGCTTGTGTCTGCAGAGCCGGTCAGTCGGCCTAAGGGGACGAGGAGGAGGTAAGGTGTGGCTACAGCTGGTCCTCTCTCGGAGGTAACAAAGATGCCCCTTTCGGTTACTTCCTGGCCCTGAGATTTTGGGGTTCAGGCCAGGGAGCCCCTTCTGGGGCCATGGGATCTCCCGTGTAGGGACAGGCCATAAGGATTTGCACAGTGGGGTCTGGACATCTGTCCATTAGACAGCTTTTGTGTCACAGATCTGAAAAACTCAATTCTGAAAGCGTGGGGCAGAATCCAATTGTCCTATAAAAATAAAAACATGGTTACAGTAAAAATGAGATGAAATGGGAAAAGGCAGGCACTTGCTACAAGAAGCCCGTCCTTGCCGCTAACCAAATCAGTCACAGTGATAGCCCTGGCGCTAAGCGCTCACCCCACTCGCCCCCTGCCGGCCGCTGTAATTTAACTACAAGATGCACCTGTATTTATTGTCTGTCATTATCCCTTGTCTATTGCTCTTTATTGGTGTTAGATTAAGTTAAGGGCTCTGATTTTCTGCAATTTCCCAATTTATAGTCTTAGCTTACAACTGGAGGATTTTATTTTTATTATTATTTTTTCGGTTTTCACTCTTTTCCCCCTCTAGCAAAAATAAATGGAGAAAAAAATAATTTTCCTTTTCTCTGTATCAGAGAAGACGTGGCAGGTCAGCGATGACTGTGGGTGCCCAGGCCCCAGGTTTAGGGAAGCCCCCAGCTGTCTGTTAATTCTCTTGTTGCCCCCACAGATTAACAAGGTCCGTATTTTGGAGGTTGTGAGTCTGTGGACGTCTGGAAAAAGAAGGGTTGACTGCAGCCTGTATCGTGTCAGAACTCGATGGCTGGCATGTTCTGGGGGGTTTCTCATTTGTGGTCTCTGTTCGCTTCCCACTCCTTGCTGGGGGTGAGAATTTTAAGCCACGTGCATGTTGCACGCAGTTGCTCTGGCCACGGTCTCGGGACACGGATTTTATGGTTGTGGTTCATGACGGCTTGAGGGGCAGAATTGTGTCCCTCATCTGGAGATGGGATCATAGCTCCCGATGGCACCTCTGGGGAGGCCCGAAGTGTTGACCTCTTGTCTCTGGCAGAAGGGAGGAGGCAGAGTCATTGAGGGGTACAAAGGCAGGGTGGATTTTAAAGATAGCATCTATTTCCTCCCAATTAGGAAAATAACACGTGCTTTTATTTCATCCTTCCTTTTTTGTGTGTGGCATGTGCTGCACTTATAAGGAATACACAAATGAGTCATTTGCGGAATAGCTGCTTCCCCCCGCCCCCTGCCAGTAAGCCCCCAGTGGAAGGTGTGAGCCCGTCTTGCTCAGCCCCTGTCGTGCAGCATCTCGTGTGGTGCTCGGCCAGCGCAGTAGGTGCACACAAGACATAGCTGGCGCACGGAGGGGTGGACGACTGAGAAGGCGGGAGCCTTTAGAAGGGAGGCGCTACTGCACATGCAGACGGAGGCCGTGGTTCCCACCCCGGCTGCACGTTAGGGTCACCTGCGGGCGCTTGTTAACCAGCCCAGGATTTGCCCCAGAAATCTGAGTTGGGGTGGGAGTGGGCGCTCTGGCATCAGAGCTTTGCCCAACTCCCAGCCGACTCTAATCCGCAAGACAGGCAGAGAAGCACTGATGTATGCCCTGCCAGCTAGTCATAGCTGCGTTTTGTTTAAAAACTGCGTTACTGTAAAAGCAAAAACATGCATTTGGTGTGTAACTCAAGGAGTGTGGAAGGGTGCGGAACCCCGTTCCCAGACTGCCACTCCAGGGGGACCACGTGGAGCCATTTCTTCCGATGGCCTATTTCACACCTCTCATTTCCATTCTAATACCCTATTTCCTGGCTATCGGTTTTTTTTAATTTCCGCATATTATGGGGGTACAGATGTTTAGGTTACGTATGTTGCCCTTGTCCCCCACCCCCCGCAAGTCAGAGCCTCAAGCATGTCCATCCCCCGGATGGTGCGCATCACACTCATTGTGTGTGCATTTACCCATCCCCTCCTCCCCCCACCCCCTGCCTGACATCCAATAGATGTTATTCTTATATGTACACTTACGTGTTGATCAGTTAATACCAATTTGATGGTGAGTACGTGTGGTGCTTATTTTTCCATTCTTGGGATACTTCATTTGGTAGAATGTGTTCCAGCTCTATCCAGGAGAATACAAGTGCTATATCACCATTGCTTCTTAAAGCTGAATAGTACTCCATTGTATACATATACCACATTTTATTAATCCCCTGATGTATTGATGGGCACTTGGGTTGTTTCCACATCTTTGCAATTGTGAATTGTGCTGCTATAAACATTCGGGTGCAGGTGTCTTTTTTATAGAGTGTCTTTTATTCTTTTGGGTAGATGCCCAGTAATGGGATTGCTGGATCAAATGGTAGTTCTACTTGTATCTCTTTAAGGTATCTCCACACTGCTTTCCACAGAGCCATAACTCTGGCCATCAGTTGTAAGTGCCGTATCTCTCGGCTGCTGTGAGATACGAGGACTGCGGCTCATTTGCAATACCTTGCACCTTCGCTTCTTTGCTTACCCTGATGTTGGGTGGTTATAGTAATATAATTAATGTCAGTTATTCTATTGGCTATCTTCATAACTTTAAATAATGATCTTTAAGCCTCTATTTTTCATTAACTTTGAATCCTCACTAAGTAAGATGGAAAAAAAAAATGAGGGCCCTAGTGCTTCCCTCCATCTCTCCCCTGCCATTAATTTAACACTGCCGAGGTTTATAACATTTCCATTTTCTCCTGTAACCGTCCTTGGCATCCAAGCTTTGTTTATAGATTGATTTAAAAAAAAACCGAAAGAGCAGTAAACGGTACTCGTTGCAGACACATATGCAGTTGGTCTCAAGAGCAGGAAATGTCCCCGAGTTACCTGTTTCCTCTGCGGCAACTCGTCCTGGGCTTCCATCGCGGCTTTTCTTGTGCTCTTGGCGTCGGTCAAAGTGGCGATTCTTGCTTCTCCGTACGTGTCTGTGAAGAGAAGATTGAGTTGATAAATACAGACGGCTGCTGTGGGCGTCCCCGTCAGACGACACCTCTGAACTGGAAGGATGCTTCGCGGGCTGTGAGTGAGTGCTGGGGGTGCCGTGTGCTAGGCTTTGCTTTAGGACATGCAGGAGTGGAGATGGGAGGCAGGCAGGTTGGCCATTCCCTGATGCCAGCACGAGCAGGGCCACCCTGAAGGGCAAGAACTCCAGCCTGGAAGTGCTGGCTCTCCCCTGGGACAATGAATCCACTTTTTAACTAAACAACTTCCAGTTCCAGTGTTGGGTGGGCTTCGGCACTACCAGCTGGGATCCAGGAAGTCCACCCCATGCTCTGCAGGTCTTAATATTGTCCTCGGCTCCTAGTTCCATTGTTCCATCGGGATCCGGGGAGTCAGGGAAGGGCAAGCACGTGTCCTCAAGCTGCCACGTTGAAGTCCCCAGTCTTTTCCTGTGGCCACAGCAATTGCACCATTGCTTTGCTGCCTGCTTATGTCACTTAATTTTTGGAGGTCACGTAGCATTCCACTGCACAGATAGATGCATGTAGTTTGTTCAGTGAGTCCTCCATTTCTGGTGGTTTCTGTTGTTTTCAACCACGAACAGAGCTGCATAAACAGCCCTGGTGCTTCAGTCTGGGTACATACCTGAGATTATTCCTTTAGGAATTTGAACTCTTTGAAGACTTTCGGCACACAGCTCTAGATGGCCCCTCATAAGGAAGCATTTTAAAGGCTCAAGTCTAAGGAGAGGAACAAACTAAAAATGCTTGTCTAGAGGGGAGGCAGTCCTGGACAGGAGGGGGCAATGCCGGAGGGAGCGTGCATGAGGAGACCCCCACTGCCCCCTGTTCTCTCTGGGGAGAGGCCACTCAGTGCTCTGATCCTTGCCTAGGGGGCTCAGACAGTGGCTTGTGACTTGGGCTTACCCACGTTGCTTTTTTCACCAAGGATAAGGACAGATGAGCCATCTGGGGCCCTTGGTTTCCAGGGGCAGGCACTGACGTTGGTGGAGGTTGGTGGATTGGATCAGGAGTTACAAAAGACCCAGGGCTAGAAATCTGCATCACTTTGCACAGCTGAGTGACTTACACAGAGCCTGGGCTTCTATCCTCTAAGCGCTTTCATTTTGGGCCACATTACTAAGAAGAACTTCTTTTGAAGAGATAAAGGAATCCTCAGAACTCATCATTTTTGCATCCAAGATGAGGCTGTATTTGAAATAGAAGAAGAAAATAGTTCTTTCGGATCACTTAAACTCTTGGGCTTGAATTTTTAATTTCATCCCAGGCTGTGTCAATCTCAAGAGTCTTTTCTCCCGTGTTGAGGGTTTACTGCCTTTGATTAGCACCTGTCCCCGTGCCTGGCAGGGATGGCTGTTACTTACCGGGACATGTCTCGAGGCTGCAATCGAAAGGCTTTCTGACGGGCTAGTCCTCATCTCCAGGGTGTAGACTGATTACTGACTGTATTGCATGATCAGGTTGTGGACTTTTACAAATCGTAATGGGAAGATGTGTTGACTTTGAATTCTGTGGTGACAGATGGAAATTTAGGGGTGTGGATATCATAGGAAAGAAATAAAAGGTAAGGCACTAAAAGACTCTCTTGAATTATGCCAAGAAATATTTAGGAATGGGATAAATAAGACCAAAGTCATTATCACTCTGCTTGAAGGCAAACCACTTTTTTTTGTAAAGGTAAGTTGGTATGCCTTTTTTGGAAAATAGCTTAATAATATATATCAAAAATCTTAAAGATATCTTTAAGTCCAGAGATTCTGAAAAATTCTTGCTAGGAAATCATCCTAAGTATCATACAAGCTTTAAGTACAAAAGTGTGCTGAGCACTGATATAATATGGCAAACTACCTAAATTGCAAGCAACCTAAATAGCCAGCTATAGGTCAATAGCGAAGAAACGTAATTTATATCCAATTAATGCAAATTTAAAAATTGCATTAAAAATTCTGTTTTCACAGAATGTGATGTAAAACCAAAGGAATAGCACTATGCTATCAACTAAAAATAAGACACAATATTGTATTTGTCATATAAATCTGTTAAAAATAATTATGCCTAGAAAAGATATCAGAAGAAATCATCCCCCGATGGCTGTGTCTGGATGACGAGTCTATGAGCAATGACTGTCTTCTTTCTTATGCTCTGTATTTTTCAAATCTTCTCTAATGAGCATGGCCCTCTTTCATATTAAAAATAAATATTAAAAGAACCACTGAAATATACATTAGAAGCTCTAATGAAGACATATCATTGTTCATTGGCTATTGAAAACTGCATTTGAGTGCACATTTTTCCTTGTAGTGCAAATGGGCGAATGTTCAAAAACGAAGGGCCTGACCTTATCTTGGTGTCGCAGAGGTGCCGGGATGCCTTTGAGTGGAGCGGTTCAGATGAAAAATAAATGAAAAAGCTCAACAGGTGCCTGGGTAGAAGACCTCTTGTTCGTTTCGAACATTGGTCCATTTGTAGTTTAAATAAAACATTGCATTGATGTTTGTGGGTATTACACGTCCAATCCATAGGGGATACTAATGGAACAGGCTGGTTAGGTGACGAAACCGGAGGACGACTCACTTGTAGAACTTGGGGAAGTCGAGGTCACACTTACTCTCGTCCAGTCTTCTGAGTTACCTCTAGGGTTGCGCAAGTGTCTAGATAGTCAAGTCAAAGGTAGGGAAGAGGCAGGATCTATTTCTCAGATTCATTATTAAATTATTCAAGTATTTCCTGAGCATCTGTTAGGTGCCAGGCACAGTGAGAGACATTGGACATAAACCAGTGGACAAGTGCATCATAGGCCTAAAGTTTCAGGTGCTGCCTTGATGGCTTTGAGCCTCCCAGGGCCCCATCAGTCTAACTGTGAGCTACCCTGATCTCACCAGGTACGCCCCTCACCCTGTAGGAAAGGCTCCCCACCCAGCTAGTTTCCATATCAGCCGGCCCAGTCACACCCCACCTGGTCCTCAAGGTAACAGGTTTCACCTCCCTGCTGTCCCATAGAAATACACAAACAAGCCAGTCACACCCGCCTATGGGAACCAAGGGCCATCTCACCCTCATGTTGCTACAATGCCTGTGTCCCATAGGCCTGCTGGCTTACTTTGCCCCTGAATGCCCCCCGACCCCAGCGTGGCCCTGCATGGCGTGTGGCACCCTCCTCTGGGGCTGTGAGTATACGTGACTCATAAACTGTCGATCTCATCTGTCCAGTGTGGGGGGTCATTTGCCCGCCACCTTGTACTATTTAGGGTCAGGATTCCCCGCTTCACCAATGGGGGAGTTAGAGGTGATCAGCATAACAAGAGAGGCTAGTATTCTGGAGTGGTGTGGATGGGGAGAGGGCAAGGGCGTGATAAGTGCATAAACATGTTGACTAATTGTACTAAATACGGTGGCAGACACAGAATGGCTGGTCGAGAATATGGAGGCACACAACGCAGTTTTGCTTTGGGCAGGTGATGGGGGAGTCCTCTCTGGGGAGATGGCATTTGAGTAGGGACTTGGGGCTTGTGAAGGAGCCAGCCTTGGGGAGAGCTGGGGGCTGCAAGCAGGGTGGGATAGGCCTGGCCAGTGCGGCCAGGTCCTAGCGTGTCAGGAGGAAGATGGGACAAGACCTTGGAAAAGTTGGTGGGGACCAGATTTGCTGACTTCAGAAGCCACAGAGAAGAGGTCGGACTTTATTTTACACGTAATGGGGAACCACCAAAGGGTGTTAAGCAGGGATATAGCATGATACTGTTTATATTTTTAAAATATTATTTGGGGACCTGGGTAGAAAATGGATTATGGGGGAGCAGCAGCGGAAATGTAGAGCAGTGTTGGGAGATGACAGTGGTTGGGGCTGTCTGGAAATAGAGACCGTGGAAAAATCCAAGACAGGTATCTGGGAGGTAGAACCAGGAGTCTTGCTAAGGAATTGGACGAGAGGAATGGGGAAAGCAGAGAAGGAGACATCTCTGGGGCTCTTGGTTTGAGCGACGGAGTGGATGGCGGTGTCATTCAATGAGATGAGAGATGGGAAGGTGATGAGTTGGGGTAGGGTGTGAGACTGAGATCGAGCGGTTTGGATTTCATACTGTCTGAGTATCCAAGTGGGATGTCAGCCTGGTAGCTTGGAAGAGCTATCGTGTCGCTCAGGATAAATGCCAGAGTGGAAGATATTAGTTTGGCCATTACCATCATTTGATAGTATTTAAATTGGTTGAATAATATGGGGAGATGGTAAAATACTCACAGTGATTTATCCTCCTAAAATGAACGTCATGTTAGATATAAGTTTGACTGTATCAACGGAATAGTATGTAATAGGCCCACTTTGAAAACGACGAAGCCCTGTGCAAACGCAGTTTCTGTTCACACCGCCGCGACGTTTGGGCTCCCCCCACCTCATAATTCTGGCATCTTGGCTTCTTTAGCTCACTGTTCCAGGCACAAGATCCCCTCCGCATCATATATGCTGAGTTTCTTAGAGCATATTTTCCCTTCGCCCTAGACTAGTCCTTCAGAATGAATTTTTTTGCCAAATATCAGAAGTTTGGAGAACGGAGGTAAAGTTATGGATTATCTTCTGTTTAGTTGGATAATTTTTCCACTGAATTATTTTAGCCTCGACCTAGAAGGACTAGGTTCTGTAGCTTCTCCGACTTGCATGGGAGTTTGGAAAATGTACAAAGTTCAGCTCTTCCAAGAGCGTTTCAGCTGAGCCAGATTGGAACGCTCCACGGCTCTGGGTAAACAGTCAGTATTTTATCCCTGTGAAGTTCTGGAGTTGATGATTTAGGAGGGAGACTGGCTGGAAGCTGTGATCTACCTGGCCAGGAACCACGTGATGAATGGATCTCCTTTCAAGGAAGCTGAATATATATTTTATAAGATTTACTTGGGCCAGGTGCTGGTGGTGGTGGTGGGGATGGATTCAAGGGCAGTACTGGAATTTCGAAGAAACTCGGTGAGATTCTCATGAGTTGTTCTTCTAGCCTGACTCATTTGTTTAGTGTTGGATGCTTTCGAGGCCCAGAGAGGTTAAGTGATTTTCCAAAGGTCACTCAGCTGGTTAGAACCACATTTTCTTAACTCACTTTGTCCCTCTTCTTCCAAGCAGCAAGCTCCTGTATGCTCCTTATGTATACCTTTTAGTGGGATTAGCTTTTCAAGATCAAATTCAGTGTGAAAATGAAGGTCTGTCTCCGGGATCTCAGTGCCTTGACTTGGGATAAAGTTCTAG
>RJWJ010031183.1:0-19391 GCA_004363605.1 Indri indri
ATGGAGATACCTTAAAGAGATACAAGTAGAAGTACCATTTGATCCAGCAATCCCATTACTGGGCATCTACCCAAAAGAAGAAACGATACTCTATAAGAAAGACATCTGCACCCGAATGTTTATAGCAGCACAATTCACAATTCTAAAGATGTGGAAAAAACCCAAGTGTCGAACAATACATGAGTAGATTAATAAAATGTGGTATATGTATACCATGGAGTACTATTCAGCTTTAAGAAACAATGGTGATATAGCACCTCTTGTATGCTCCTGGATAGAGCTGGAACACATTCTACTAAAGGAAGTATCCCAAGAATGGAAAAACAAGCACCACATGTACTCGCCATCTAATTGGTATTAACTGATCAACACATAAGTGTACATATAAGAATAACATCCTATTGGATGTTGGGCAGGGGGGAGAGGGGAGGAGGGGACGGGTATATGCATACACAAAGAGTGCAATGAGCACCATCCGAGAGATGGACACGCTTGAAACTCGGACTTGGGGGGGAAGGGGGGAAGGGCAACATATGTAACCTAAACATCTGTACCCCCATAATATGCTGAAATTAAAAATAATAATAAAAAAATAGTTAATGAAAACCCTCATTTTTTAGGTGTCTAATCCCAGGTCACCACACCATTCTTAGATCATGGCTACTGCACTCATCCATTTATCTTGAAAATTTGTCAAAGATTTATCAAAAGATTATTAAGTGATTGCCTTCATACCAGATATACTCTTCCCTGTTCCCGTTGAGTAATATTAGCCCTATTTCACTAATAATCAGGGTCAATTTTCCAAGCCAGGATGAAAACTGTATTCCTTGCCCATTCTGATCTTTTGGCACCTTGATCCCGATTTGACTGGATGGCATTGTAACTTGAAATTTAAGTGGACTTTTGCTATGCCCTGTGATGGAAACTTCATGCCTCCGGGAATTTAGGCTTCTAAAACCATACGATCTAGAGTTACAGTTCCAGTGTCCAGTTTCATGATACTATGTTGGCTCCTACATATATTTGTAAGCTAGGTCCTATAGCAGTATTGTCTACTTTTTCAGATTTACTATGAAATATATATATATACATTTAATGTATGTCATTTGTCAGAAACACATATTATTGAAATATTTTGTTCTGTTAATGAAGTTCCCTTTCATTCTTTAAGGGTGTCTTGTGATCAACAGATTATCACTATCAATATAGTCCAGTGTATAAATTTTTTAAAATTTTGGTGAGAATATTTTTGCCTTTTGTTTAAAAATGGATTTGTCTAGTTTGTAGTGAGGAAGATTTGCCATATGTTTTCCTCTAAATGCTGTATTTTAACATTTATATTTATATCAGCAATCTATTTGGAATTGATTTTTCTGTACAGGGTGAGGTATGAGAAAATATTTTTCCCATAAGGGTATCTTACTAACTCAGCACCATTCACTGAAAAGATGAATGGGCATTTTAAAAGAATGTGTTTGTTTCCCTCAGTATTCTATAATAGAAGAAAATGGATAATATATCAACTTCTTCTCAATATAAAATTTAAATGACTATAGTAAAATTAAATAAGACTGAATATTAAATCTAACAGACAAGATACAGATCATAGAATTGCAGCCTTTATACTTACATTAGCCATCCTCCTACTGACAAAATATGGAAATTATATATGTATATACATATATATATATATGAGTAACTTTAATGAGTTAGCTTTTTTGCCTGGTAAGCTTTAATATTAAAGTGCCCTTTCTTTTGAAATCATTTTTAGTATTATGTATACACATTTTGCTAGGGCATTCAAGCATTTCAGAAAAATTGCGAGGTTTTTTGTATGATATGTGAAATCTTTCCCAAGAGATCAGCATAGAGAAAATTTCTTCAGTCCTCTAGATGACTGTGAACTCCACATTTTTTTTATTTCAAAATATTAAGGGGGCACAGATGTTTGTGATACATGGTTTGAGTCAATGCTACAAATGTGCCCATTACCTGAATAGTGTTCATTGTACCTGTTAGGTGGGTTTTTGCCCTTCCCCTTCTTACCCTTTCTCCTTGATCAATTGCCAATAACTTTTACTTTCCTCTGTGAACTGGCATGCCCATTGGTTAGTTCCAATTTATTAGAGAGTACACGTGGTGTTTGTTTTTCCATTGTTGAGATACTTTGCTTAGGATAATGGTCTCCAGTTGCTTCCAAATTGCTACAAAAGGCATTAATTCATCCTTTTTTGTGGCTGAGTAGTACTCCATGGTATACATATATTGCATTTTGTTAATCCACTCATGAATTTATGGGCGATTGGGTTGATTCCACATCTTTGCAATTGTGAATTGTGCTACAATAAACATTCATGTGCAGGTGTCTTTTTGATAAAATGACTTCTTTTCCTTTGGGCAGATACCCAGTAGTGGAATTGCTGGGTCCAATGGTAGGTCTACTTTTAGTTCTTTGAGAACTCTCCATACCGTTTTCCATAGTGGATTGTACTAATTTGTAGTCCCACAAACAGTGTATAAGCATTGTTTTCTCTCTGCATCTGTGCCAGCATCTATTGTTTTCGGAGTTTTTAATAAAAGCCATTCTAACACAAGTAATGAGATAACTCATTGTGGTTTTAATTTGGATTTACCCCACGATTAGAGATGTGCATTTTTTCATGTTTGTAGGCCATTTGTCTGTCTTCTTTTGAAAAACCTTTGTTCACATTTTTTTTAATATATCACATTGTGCTCAAACGAGCTCAAATGTATGCAATGAGAAAACCTGAGCGTAACACCTATATAAGACATAAATTTTGCCTAGATCCTCTCTCTATCCAGAAGGTGGGAAAGAAGTATATGTGAATATTATTACATAATAGAATAAAATTATTTAAGTGTTAGGAGTTGCCAAACTTAAACTTTAAGTTAAAGAATGACAGAATCAGATTTGTGTTTTAAATACTATCTTATCCCTGAAATTTAGACTGCCCACTCACTGAAAATTCCAACAATCCCTCTAACCTGCATGTATTTCCATATCACTTCTCCACTTGGATTTTCCTATTTATTGTGTTTATTATCTGTTTATTGCACCAGAATGTAAGCTCCTTGAAGAAGGGATTCTTATTTGTTTGTCTCACTGCTATTCCTAAGACATAGAATAGGTCTTCTTCGCATTTTTGAATGGACGAATATAGAGGATAATGGAGACTGCAAAAGAGAAAGAGATTACACACATACCTTAACCATGTTCTTTGAAGACTTTGGTTTATTTTATTATTAGGACTCCAGTTACAAAAGGATCTTTCTCATGTTTATTTGCAGTGAGCACACCCCTGAAGAACTCAAAAAATAATAACAAGCCACATATGCAGTTGCTTAATAAGTCATTAATTGTTACCCGTCTCTGATTACCTGCTACATTGACCTACTAAGGTGATATCCAGAAACGCTATTCAAAGTCAAAGCGAAGATTTAGAGCTACATTAATACAAAGACTTTTATTATAAAATAAATTATAGTGACGTTATATAGTTATATAGTTCAGGTGCTTCTAATTATATATGAATTATTTTGCTTTTCAAATATGTGGGGACTCAGAAAATGATGCCCCAAAAATATGGCACTTTAATGTGCCGAACTAAAAAAGCAGCCTCAAGATCTCTCTCTGACCTTTCCCCCGCCTCCCCATCTCTCTGATCTTCTTTCTTTTCAAAAAGCATCAGGAGGTAATCTCTCTGGAAGTTTTGTCATTTGACTGAGAAAAAAAAATTTTAAAAGAAATACGACTGTCTTAAATCTCCCTCCCTAGGAATCTTATTATATAACCAGGAAAGATTAACCATGTGAGGAAAGAAGAGCTGGAAAGTTGTCCTTACATTCAGATACACTTTTCATCTATTTTTCTGAGGACAACTCTGAGAATTACCTGGGGAATTGTATCTGCATAATAAGACAACCTTTGTTCACAACATAATCAATCCTTACCTTTTCCTAACTTGTTCACAAACTATTGTTTGTCTTTCATCTTTCCTCATTCAGCATACAAAGGGAATCATTTATAAATTATCGTATGATCTTTGGATCAATTCATTTACAGCCTATCTCCATGTTCCTCTCCCAAATGAAGAGGGCATTTAAGTATTAACCATCTGGCCCTTTTCTGGAGATTTTCCTATTTTGTATGACTCCCATGCACATGTGTGCATGCAATATAATTGTTATGTTTTTGTCTTGCTAACCTGTCTTTTGGTATAGGGGTGTCAGCCATAATCCTTTCTGATGGGAAGGAAAGAGATCACCCCCTTTCAACCTCTACAGACTCTTGCTTTAATAATGCGTGCTCTCATGAATTTAATATGAACATTTTAAGTCATGGTTAACATATACTCTTACATTTATCCTAAGACTATTTTAGGAAAAAATTCAGAATATGTTCAAAAAATAGAAGGGCAGCAAATGAACATATAGCTATCTCAAAATCATCTCTGCCATAGATTATTGAAAACATTATTTTGCTTACATAAACTATGTACTTAGATGTCTCCAGGGACTCCAAAATTTCTGAAGAACTCCTTCATAATAAGACTTAATACAAATTATTTGATTACGCATCCCACAAAAGAATTGAAATCCAGCTTTGCCTCCAAACTCTAGAGATCTCAGAGGCTTACTTATGCTTTTCCTAGTTATCTCTTGTTTTGATAATATACTCTTCTTGAATTTCTCACCTCACATGCCTTGCCCCCTGGGGCTGGTACAAATATATCTACCTTTATTAGTTGGTCAACAAATAGGGAACAGAGCATGAACCACTTCTCTGGATTTCTACGAAAAAATATCAGTGTCAGAAAGTTTTTTTGAAGCAAAATATAAACAGAGTTTTTTTGGCTTGTTTTTGTTTGTTTTTATAATGGAGGAATTATATAGAAACACAGAGAAATAAGCCACTAACATATCATGCATCTGTTTTCTGAAAGTGCTTTGCTGTTCCTGAGCTTCCACGGACAAAATACTTTACAAATTATTAATAACATATTCTTCATAAAAAAGTGCTTGCTTTCTTGTTATTTAGGCCGTCTCAGATCTCCCTCTTCCCCCCCCACTTTCTTATTTATTTATTTATTTTGTTTCAGGGGGATGCAAGACTTAACCCTTTCTCTCTTTGGCTTCTGTCCTGTATCCCAAAATTGTATTTATTTCATGGGAATCATTTGACTTGCTATCCTGTACCCAGCTCAAGGTCTAAATTTCCTTATCCAAAAACAAATTAAGGTATTATGATAATGAAAAAAACATCTAGGTCAGGCCTCAAAGCATTTAGTAGTTCCAAAGAACTAACTAGGCTTTTTAAATTTCATTCTTTCCTTGATATGAGCAAATATTTACTTCAGATTACCTTCCCTCCATCTCTATAAGATGTATTCTTTACTTTAGAAGAATTCCCATTTGCACTCACTCACTTACCCAAAATAATAAGATATAATTTTTTTGTCTTAAGTAGCAATTTGTTTTATTCCAGCTACATTTATACGACCCATGGTGCCCATCATGGCATGGTCTCAGCTTCGGAAAACACTTGCATAAAATCTTAGGAGGAAATAAACAGTTTTCTGTAGCATGCCTACATTAATAATGGGAAAAAAAATCTGAAACAAAATGTAGAATTAAATAATTTAGGAGTCATTTTTGAGCAACATTAAAAGAAATTGAATCATGGAAACAACAAAAAGAAATAAATAACTCTGTGTGGATCCCAGAATATCATTTAGACTGCAATATGATTCAAATATATGCATATATGTAGCTCTAAAACAAGAAAAATGGAGTGCTCACAATCTCTAAGAATTGTTTTCAGTTGCCCATTCCCTGTTTCTTCAAATACAGTGTCAGAATTGTTAAATATATCCCTTTAATACTTAATCTTATTTTAAATCAGTAAAAGCATTGTCTAGATCTTCAAGGTTTGATTTTATATGTATTTTCCTATGGAAATTGCTTCATTCATTGAGATAATGTGACACCAAATTATAAGTTCTAAGCAGCTGTCACTCTGCCAGACATTCAGAAATATAAATGAAAACTGACATGCCATTTATCTGACAATTCAGTGTCATGGTAATAACATTGCTGGGCTTTGTACATTATCAGTTTTGGGGAATATCTGAACTAAAATGAAAGCTGAAAAGAACTCTTGTGTATCAGAATAACAGTGTACAGATGATAGTGATATTGGTGTTATTTTAGTTTGCAATTGAAAAAATCTGAAGCACTGTATGGGAAAATGAATATTATACTAGAAAAGGAAGAATTTTTTTTTCCTAATGACTAGAACAAAACTCCTCATAAACATAAAGGGCACGTTGCACTTCTGAAAACAACTAAACTTTTAAGTTAATTTCTTACACTTGTTTAATCACTTAAAGTATACAGAGTACTTATGTACATTATTTCATTTGATGATCCATAATTCTGGGGAATTTCAAAGGAATGTTATGTGTTCCCACTTTACAAATTAAGAAATTAGATCATGGGGCACTAAATAATTTCTTCAGATTCTCCTGCTTTCAGTCCTAAGACTAGAATATAGAAAATATGTCTTTTCAGTTAGATTTTCTTATTTTGCATTTCACCATCCTTTCTGCTTCTTCATCCTGATTCTTACTATTTCAAAAGTCTTTCATATAGGTTCAGAATTGCAACTTAATTTTTATTTTAACAGATGGTGAAGCAACATATAGAAAATAAACAATAAATTTTAATATCATAATTTCTAATAATTACCAGTAATTTTTTTCATTGCACTTATCACAACTTGTGTTTACGTATTATTATTTCTTGAAGACAAGTTTCATAGGTAAAGAAAAAGTTCCCACCACAGGATCAACAACCTCTAATATAAAGGCTGAACAGCAGTCATGTCATAAATAATAAATTTATCAAATAAATGAATACTACTAGATTTTAAAAATCAGAGATAATTCAAAACTTAAAGAAATTTCACATTAAGGATCAAATAGTGGTAGGAGAGAGACAAGATGGCTGACCAGAGACAGCAGCTGCCAGATTGTCCCAGAAAGAAGGAAAAGTTTTAGATGAAAAAGAAAAAACAAACAATCATAGATCAGGTATAACCTCCCAGCTAATCTCTTTCATTATATACTTATTGTTCCTTACATTATTCTCAATCATGGTTTAAGTGACCTTGTTAAAACTTACAATAGATATAAATACCAGTGCTTTACTTAAAACCCTCAAATGGCTTCCCATCTCATTCAGAGGAAATTTCAAAGTCATTATTATTTCAAAGCTCCACCCCTAATTTATTTGATAAATGCTTAGCTTTCTGATCTCATCTTTTACTGCTTTCCCCATCACTCACTCTGCCTCAATCACACTGACCTCCTCCTTCACTTCAAACCTGCCAATATTGCTACCATATTAGACCCTTTAATTTTGCTGTTTCTGCTTTGTAGAATTTTCATCTTCTGACCATCAGACAAAGACCACCAGAAACATACATATGTTCAAAGTTAGGTTTATTAGCTTGCTGAAACAAGGGAGAACACACAGTATGAAGAACCCTGTGGCATCTCAGTAAGAGAGAGGTATTTGAGCTTGTTTGGGGTCATTTGAGGAGTGTTTAAGCAAACTAGGTGTGTTCTGAAGTGGATGCTTTCAGGAATCTCAGACAATTTATAATTTGATATCTTAACACATTTTACATAGAAAAAGAGCATGAAATAGAACTAGAACTGTGACTGGTAAAGAGATAGTAGTCATTCTTATTAGACATTAGAGAAAAATGGGTATATATATTTAGTAACCATAGAATGTCCTATTTTTGTTCTATCATGGAGTAGCCTTGTTTGAATATTGTTGATATACTGTGAAGATTGTTTATTTGGGAACACTACAGCTTAGCTCCCGGCATCAGCTGCTGGCTCTCCATTGTCCAGGAGTTTTCCTTTCTTTCTTCCCTTGCCTGCCTGCCTTCCTTCCTTCCTTCCTTCCTTTCTCCCTTCCTCCTTCCCTTCCTTCGACAGTAACTTATTTTTAGCACCAACCTAAAGAATGTAATTGTTTCCATAGTAAAACACTAAACATGTAAGAAATATTTGTTTTCTTAAAAATAAAATTCAAAACAATGGGAGAAGTAACCTGTCGTGATAAATTGTAGTTATTCAGAAACTACCACGACAACTATCTATCATTACTGATATGGTCAATCTGAACTAAATAGAGCTGTGTTCTAAATAAACCACTGTAGCCTTTCTCAATGCAAATATTCTATCTAGTCATCTAGTCAATCCTTGGAAAGTCATGATGGTTTATGTCTAACAAGACATTTTATGTTTTTTACATGCTTATGAATTCACAAATCAATACAAATAGGGCTATTATAGGAAACATAAAAGGACTTAATATGGGAAGATAAATCGTCCCTGGATTTCTCAGCGTTCCTGCAAAGTCCTAGCCTCCTGAGACACGAAAATTGATATGTTATAAAAATAAAGAATGCTTGATTTTTCTTTCTCCAGAAACATTTGCTTTTTAGGTGCCATAAGTATTAGACCAGCAGCCATTTGCCTGATTATCCTGTCCAAAGAATAAGAAACCTTCTCTTATTCCCCCAGGTACTAAGTGGTTGCATTTCAGGGTAGTGACCTGAGTTAACAAAAATGGTGGACTCTGAAGGGATTTAAAGAGTTATACTCCTGTGTGTTTACATTTTGAAAGGAATAAAACCCTGTGTAGTAAAATTGGAGACATGTATCTTCTCCTTAGAGAGCTTTATTTAAACTTTAAAGGATAAAGACCCAGGATCCTACCCCTTTTTTTCCAAAGAAGACAATTTATTTACATCGAAGAGATTAGAATTAGCTCCCTCTCTCAGGAGGGAAGTAGAGTACTACTGTTCCTCTTCAACCTAATATAAGCATAGAGATTCATATTTCTGCATCCCTCTTCTACAGAACTATCCTCCTTATTTACATGTCTGTTACCACATTGCTGGTAGGGTGCCAGGCATAGGGAGTATAATGCTCCAGTGTTTGTCTGTCCCCCTTTATTGCTGTGAGTAAATAAATTCTGATCTTTGACCCAGAGACTGTGTTTCTGCAAGTGTCTATCTACATCTGCATATCTGCATCTATATCTGAATTTTACCTGTATCATATTGATATATATTTTTGTAAACACATAACTTTGCATGTAAGGTGACAGTTCAGATGCTTTGCAATTTCTGACTTAACATTTGAATGAGATATAATTCAACCCAAACTTTCAAAATAGTTTTAGTTTTTCTATTTCAATGATCAAAATGCTTTCCTAGTTCACTTAGGTACAAAGCACATTTTGTAGTACTTCTGAAATGTTGACATACAATAAAATCTTATTAAAATATTCAGAAATTGATACAGTAATTATATAAATGGAATAGCTGAAAATATTTAGAAATTTTGCCCATCTCAAAGTTAGATGTCTGTCAGTTTGGAATTAAAACTATAAAAAATAAACATTATGTTCTTCAAAATAGAATAAAGCTTTACAATATATTATAACTTATAGAGATGGGTTTTTGTTTTTGTTTTACCATCACTTTCTATTTTTATGTATCTTACTCTTCAAAACTTTAATATCAAAAAGTAGAATGGATTTATAAATATACATTATTGCATTAAGTGTACAAGGATCACACCACCAAATTCTCAAGGAAAAGAAAATAAATTTAAGAAATTTCTTATTTTCTATAAAAATGTTATATGTTTTCTTTTTTTAAACACTTTTATATTAAATTATTATCGATACCTAATAGTTGTATATCTTTACAGGGTACATGTGATGTTTTGATACAGGCAAACAACATGAATTAATCAAATCAGGGGGATTGGGGTGAGATATACAATATAATGATACCCAAATATCATATTTAATGTTGGTATTATATATATGTTTTAAAAGTCTGTGGCTATGACCGATTGCAACACTGAAGATTTCTTAAATTCACAAGTTCTAAATTTAAATATTAGATTTTTCTAAATGAAAGAGAAATCACATGCTTTTAATTATTTGTTAATTAACCACATTACTATCATATAATATACAGTATATTGAACACTTTCATCAGGTAATGAGTTTTTATGAGATACTTATTGGTTAATACTATTGATAATTACATTATAATTGTATCAGAATGAAAAATATTTCAATTTATATGGAAATTATTCATCTTTAGAAAGTTCTTTTTAATATGTCAATCCATATTTTCTTCTGAAAGTCAAAGGATTTTAAAAACCCAAGCAATCAGATGCATTTAAATCTCTTTTTGCTTGATCATATCTTTTTGATTACCAAATTGTTCTGGCCTTTTTAATTCTTCATTTACTTAAACATAAAATAATCATCCTATTATATATTTAAAGGGTTAACTTTTTACATTGAAAATATCTAACACAGATACCAGCAAAAATAGGCTAACTCCATACAGGTTGTTAAAATTAACACCTACAAATATGGCTTCTCTCTGCTAAGGCAAACACTGTGCCAAGAAGACATAAGTTTAGTTTGAATTCATTTTTTGGAGCTGCATGGATGTGGTGATTATTATTGGTATACTTTACTCTTCAACACTCTCATGCTGTAAAAGGCCTGGTGATTATCTTTGAACAAATAGCAATAGATTTTGTAATAGAATATAAAATAGATTGGACAAATGACTGCAATTGTCTCTATTGATAAATTCCTCAGTTGGAATTCTTAGGAGGAATGGTCGCTGATTAGATTCTTGTAAAATAATAATAATAATAATAATAATTCCTCTTAGGTCTGAGTGACATGATTTACTTTCAACTTCTTCCAATAGTTGAATTATTGATAATGAGATGGGTAGTTATGAATTTTTTCCCAAAAAGAATAAATTTAACATTTCAGATGCAATTTATAGCATTTAGTGACTAGATTCCCTTTTTAGGGATCAATTCATATTATGTCCTATAGATTCAGAATCGATACTGGTAGAATTTTAAGGTCCAGACAAATCTAAGGTTGGGGACCAAATAAAAGGGACATAGAATTAAGGAACAGGAGACGGCAAAGAAGAAACCAATGTATTTCATTGGAATGGGAGTATCAGTATTCACCTCTTCTGAAGCAATCTGATTCCCCTGCATAGCAGTTTTTCAGTGACTAAAACTCCAGCAGATTCTTTACAAAATGGTGATGATTCTCCCAGGAATGATCTCTACTGCTTCTCATTGACTTGGGCTTATAATGAGAATTAGTGCCGAGTGAATCACAGACAAATACAAAGACAATTACCAGAAGCAATATCCTGTAAACTGTGTTACAAGACCTCCAAGAGCCCTGCAATGAGCCAAAGGAATAAATTGACTCTTCTCTATTCTCTGAGAAGTCCTTATATCTATCTTTTCAGGATTATACTGTACTAGGGCATGGGTAGTATACAAATGTAATGCTGAATATTGGATATTGTCTTTAAAAAGACCTTAAATCTTGGAAACTTTTTGCATTATGGTGCTCTGCCTGGGTAAAGACACAGAAGGTCAGGTATTAAATGGAGATTTTGCCCTAGTCATCTCACAGTACATTGAGCAGAGCTGTGGAAGCTTGGTATTTACTTCCCTGGTTCCAGGATGTATAGATATGTATAGAAGGAATTAATATAATTAATCACTGGTAGTTGAACTCTGTTGATCCCCTGACCCAAGGATTCAGAGATAACATTGTAAAAAGACTCAAGTTGGACTCCCCAGGCACTGTCCTCTTTCCCTACAAAGATAACAAACAAAAATAAATAATACATTTGTTAGAATATTCCAGAGATTAGTACTGCCATCAAACACTTCAGAGTTGTAAAGGTAGTAATTCCTACCACATATATTTGCCTCTGATTGGCTAGTACAAAACCCAGATTGTCTGTGGAGAAAGATTATAGATAATGACAAACTGAGATGTAGATGCCAATCATCCGCCAATCATAATTGCACTCCTGGATTTATTATCCATCCTGGAAAAAGTCACCAATGCTCCTTGCATCTGCTATGCAATTATCGACCTAGCGAGTGCTTCCTTTCCCATACCTATCAGTAAAAATAATAAAAAACAGTTGTATTGTTTTCCCCAGTTGGGATATTTGAAAGGATTTGCCAGACTGCACAATGCTTATTAATGAGAGGCTTTCATTTAAAGGCAATCAATACAGAGCAGTGAAAGAAAGTGAATGCAGACAAGCATCAGGAGTCTGAGAGACATTTAAATAACCCAAACTCCTCATAGCTCTATCTTTGCACACAGCTGGGCTGAGTTTCTGTCTCAAATTCCCAAGATCTTTTCCCAAAATATTGGCTTTGGTAGAGTTCCAGTGAGCTCTCAGTGTGAGAACTCTAGAAGTCCCCTTGGTCAATCAAGATATGCTTGTCAAGTAGTTAGGCCAGTTGCAAACCATCTCCTTCTATATTCATTCACTCATTCATTCATTCATTCATTCACATACTCACCTTAAGCCCCATGAAGCTGACACAACTTAGTAATTAGTTCTAGCCTCTTTTCCCTGCCTCTTCCATACACTTTCCTAATGTTACCTCTTTCCTAATACAGCACTGCATTTGGTTTGCTATTTTACTTGGCAATATTTGTTCATATTGAATATATTACATGTTATTAAATATTTTTACATGATATTAAATTATTCTGTAATGTTTGAATTATTATCCCAGGTTTACACACATATAACATTGATTTTTTTTTTTCTGACTCTAGGTGCTAGGCTATTCTGTATTACTATAATATTTACTGCCTACCCTGATAAGCACTCAGTAGCCATCTAAAACTCAGTATTTTCATAACAGTGTTAATCATCTCTATCTACACTATCTTCTTTCTATTTCCCTATTTCAGAGATATAGCACACTTAAAAGCATACCTGAAATAATTGGCTTTAATCCTCAAATCTCTCTTTCGTATACACCTCCGTCTACTATCTGTAACATGGCAATTCCCCTCTGGTAGTTGAGTTCCCTGGATGCCTGTTAACTCAATAAAACAAAGTCTAACATGGCTTCTAGTAACGTGAGAGATTTTCTTTACCTTGAGATAAAAAAAGAAAGAAAAAAAGATTGGAAAAAAGGTACAAATTTGCCTTAAGACTGTTTTGAAGTCGTATGTATTGTTATTATAAAGGCACCCACCTTTCTTTTCACAGAAAAACATTCCATATTTTCCACCAGATTCAGATTCTGCCACAAACTAGCATGAAACATGGTGGATAGCTAAAGGGAAAGAAAAATTTGTCAGATTAAATGAGAATAATTAGTAAATTTCCCCAAACTTCGAATTTTCCCTCAGAATTTCTAGTCTATTATGATATTCAACTTAATGAGACATTTTGTCATTAAAAGTAAAGCTGGTCTTTCCTTCTACCTATTGTTTACATATAAGGTGAAAGACAGAGATAAAGAGATAGATAATGGAACTACAAAAGAAAATCATTTTAAGATAATAAAGTATTTGTATATCTACATAATAGAATATATTCAATAATAAAAAGAAACAAACATATATATATACAAAAATATGGATGAATCTCAAAAACATCATGGTAAGTTTTTTAAAAAGCCAAAGATCATATGTACATTCTATATAATTCCATTCGTATAACAATCTGGAAAAGGTAAAACTAAAGAGACCGAAATCAGACCAGACGCTACAATTGGGTGAAGATGGAGTGAGATGCTGCCTGCAAAGGGACATGGGGGAATTTTGGGAAATGATGAAAATGTTCTATACTTGATTGTCAAAACTCATCAAATTATACACCTGAAAATGGTAAATATTACTGTTTGAAAATTATCCTTCAATAAACCCAACAACCAAAAAACAAATAAGGTTTTCATGTTTTTATTGGTGGCCCATTCTTTCAGCTAAGAAAGAAAGGTTTCTGAAATACCATTTAAATATGTGTACTTATTTTATATATATAAAACACAAAAATATGAAATATGTCTTTTATATATTACATATTCAAAGAAATTCATGTTTTCACCCAGATTTGACACTATAGAAGTCCATTGTACATCCCAAATTTCCTGATTATTATCTTTAAGGCTCACAACATAATTAACAAGAATTTCATTTAAACTCCTTCATCTCTCCTACATATGTCCATTTATTTTCTTTCCCCATTGCCCATTTATTTTATTTCTCCACACAGCCATCTCTCCACCAGTTTATTTCAAGTGTCTGATGACAGCTCTGTCTGTCTTTGTATTTCTCACCTTCAATCTGTGGAACCAGAGTTCGATTTTCTAAAACAAAAATTTCAACATGACATTCCTGATATGAAAAATATGTGAATGAATTCCAATTGCTTTTAAATGAAGTCTGGATTCCTTAACAAGATCCCCATAATTTGAATTCTCTTCGCCATTTCTCCCTCCTCGAACACAATATTGTAGCCAGATTCAACTGTTTGCAGTTCCTAAAATATAATATACTTCCTAGTGACACAGACTTGAAAAAGTTGATTTCTTTTTATTTTTTATTTTTTTTATTTTCATCTCAGGGTATAATGAGGGTAGAAACATTTTGGTTACATTTTATGTCTTTGCTTCACCCAAGTGAGTGTTAGAGGCACACCCTTCCCCTCTACAATGCTCACCGTGTCCTTTAGTTGATTTCTTTTTAAAATGACTCTTTCCCATATCACAATTCCTTTTTTCTCTTTGCCTAATTCTTACTCGGATTTTATATTTTACTCACCATGTTATCTCTCTCAGAAAAGCTCTTCTGATGTTGCCCAAGTAGCATTAGGAATATCTATACATATGTACATATCACCATTCTCCTTACTTCCACTGAAGCAGATATCACACCATGTTATGGCTGTAACTATACCTCCCCTGATAGCAATCTCATAAGGTCAGGGTCTATCTCTGTACTTTTACTGTATGAACCATATTACGTTCTCAATAATTTTTAAAATAACTCATGAATAATTAAATATTTGTAATTGCTTTTAGAGTTTGTACATTTGAGTCTCGGTAATTAAGATAGTGTCATCTCTGCAGCTACATTTTGAAAAACAAAATACCCTATAAAGTAATGAGGCTGCTTATGGGAAGAAACTGCAAGATACACAAATGCATCAGGAATTGCTGAGAAAGTAGATCTTAATTGTTCTATGTGTGCATCATACTTGTTCACACACACATAGTAACTATATGGATGGATGTGTTAATTAGCTTGATTTCGGTAATCAAAATGTATAAAAAGATCAAAACATCACCTTGTACACCTTAAATACATGCAATTTCTATTTGCCAATTTTATCTCAGAAGAGCTAGGGACAGATAAAAATAATAAATAAAATATATTAAGTTAATGTATTATTTCATTTTTTAAATTTTTTAATTTTCTAAAATATAAATAATTTTTAAAATGAAATATTTTTTGTTCAACAGGGAATTTTAAGGTACATTCAGAAATAGTATGTTCTATATGTTGTGACATTTTTCCTGCATAGGCTGCAATACCTTCCTCCACATTAAACACCACTGCAGTTATTGAAACAAAAAAGATTCCCAGGAGAAGATATCTTGCTGTCAGTGGTGTTTAGCTCTTGTCTTAATCCTTGCTAAACCACTTATTCTAATTAACATTTCAAACAAAGATCCCAAAGGATAGGTTCAAAGTACAATCTACTTTTCTTCAAAGGGGAAAACCTCTATATCCTTCAAGGATTTTAAACCCTTTATTTTCCTGGCCATCCTTTAAAATGTTGCAATGACTTTTATTTTTTTAAGAGCCAGAGACCTGAATCTGAAGCCTCATATATTAGATGTGTAGTGAGTTGTATGATTTAGAACAGTTGTATCTACAGATTAACAGACCAGATTTAATTTACCAATAAAATGGTTTCAAAAAAATAACTTTGCTCAGTGTTAAAATATAATTGGACTTTGTTATTAGACAAAACCATTTGAATAAATTTATACTTTCTAATTATAGATCATTAATAATTTTTTTTCAAAACTGATAACACCAATGTCAAAAATTGTGAAAACAAATGTTGTCAGGTTATAAAATCAGACTGTCAAACTATCTCTTTTTTTAATTGCATATCAAAAGTTTGATAAATTAGTAAAACATATTTGATGCATGTTGAACTTCCATGAACAATGCAAACTTTTTTCTCTATGATAAGAATAGGCTCTATTATGAGAAATTAGGAACATTTTAAAATAGTATTAAACATATTGGAAAAATTATTACCTAATATGTAAAGATTAAAATTAATGCATACGAAAAATATATCTAACATTTAAATAATTAAATGATAAATGTGATTATATAAGATAATCACATATGAAATGTTAACTAATGTAGTTTATGGAAAGAAAGGGGTGGGTTGCATGGTTTAAGCTGAAATATTTCAACAGAAATATCTACATAAGAAGAGTTAAAAATCTACTCTTATTGAAAAAGAGTGATGACATGTTCTTTTGAAGTTGCATTTTTTCTTTTCTTTTTTTGATAGATATTATTTTTCAATTTTTTCTTTTTTTATTTCAAAATATTAAGAGGGTACAAATGTTTTTTACATGGATATCTTGTATACTGCTAAAGCGAGAGCTTTTAGTATGCCCATCATCAGAATAGTATTCATTGTACCCAATAGGTAAGTTTTTACCACTTTTTCTCACCCTTCCCTCTTCTTGGTTTCCAATGTCCTTTCTGTCATTTTGTGCCTATATGCGCCCATCATTTAGCTCTCAATGATTAAAGAGTATATGTGGTGTTAGTTTCTCCATTCCTGAGCTATTTCACTTAGGATAATGTTCTCCAGTTCCACCTAAGTTGCTGCAAATGACATTATTTCATTCCTTTTTATGGTTGAGTAGTACTCCATGGTGTGTGTATATACATACATATCACATTTTCTTTACCCACTCATCACTTAGGTTGATTCCACATCTTTGGAACTGTGAATTGTGCTGCAATAAACATTTGGGTATAGGTGTCTTTTTGATACAATGACTTCTTTTCCTTTGTGCATATACACAGCAATGGGATTGCTGGATCGAATGGTAGGTCTGCTTTCAGTTTTTTGAGGAATCTCCATACGGTTTTCCATAGAGGTTATAGTTACTAATTTATAGTCCCACCAACAGGGTCTAAGCATTCCCTTTTCACTGCATCCAAGCCAACATCCACTGTTTTTTGATTTTTTAATAATGGCCATTCTGATAGGAGTGAGGTGTATCTCATTGTGATTTTAATTTGCATTTCCCTGATGACTAGTGATGAGTATTTTTTCACTTGTCTGTTCGCATTTGTATATCTTCTTTTGAAGAAACCCTGTTCATGTCTTTTGCCTGCTTTCTAATGGAGTCATTTGCTTTTTATCTTGCTGATTTGTATAAATTCTTTGTAGATTCTGGTTATTAGCCCTTTTTGGATGTATACTTTGCAAATATTTTCCACATTCTATAGTTTGCCTGTTTACTCTGTTGATCATTTCCTTTGCTGTGCAAAAATTTTTATTTAATTAAGTCTCATTGATTTATTATTATTGCCGTATTTGCTTTTGGGGTCTTAGTTGTAAATTCTTTGCCTAGGCTGATATCTAGAGGAATTTTTATTATGCTTACTTCAAGAACTTTTATGGTTTCAGGTCATATATTCAGGTCTTTAATCCAACTTGAGTTAATTTTTGTCTACAGCAAGAGATAGGGATCCTGAATCATTCTTCTGTATGTGGCTATCCAATTTACACAGCACCATTTATTGAATAGGGCATCCTTCCCCCAGTATATATTTTTGTCAGATTTGTCAAAAATCAGTTGATCATAGCTATACGGTTTTATTACTGGGTTCTCTCTTCTGCTCCATTGGTCTATGTCTCTATGTTCCCCAGGCTGCTGTTGGAAGCTCAGGTTGGGAACTGGGGAAGTCCCTCCCCATGGAGGTCAGCATGGTGGATGACTGTTCTGCCCCACAGAACAGTCTCCTTGCAGTGGTGACAGTGACCGCTGGGTGAGCCTATTTAGGCAGTGGTTGTGGGTGTCAGGGTTGCTGGGGTTCTCTCCACCTGGATCCAAGTGTGATGGCAGCTTGACACTAGCCAGTCCCTGCTGCAGCCCTGGATGTGGGGATGTCTCCTGCCACGCAGTAGACGAGAGCCTTGGGGTTGGGGCCACGGGGCCCAGTTGCCGTGCCTGGAGCTGCAGCAGCATGGGAGCTGCATGGGCAAGTCCGCATGGCCTGGAGGCCGCACAGGGGCTTCGGGGGCAGGGCCACAGGGCCTAGTGACTTTGTGGGAGTCACCTGGATGGCTCTGAGTGCAGCATGGAAATCATGGGGGTGGGACTGTGTTCTTTTTTATTTATTTCTGTTAGTCATGAAGGACTGAGCCTCAGTTATCTCACTGACTCAGTATTCTCACAAACTTCCAGTTTAAATGAAAAGCTCATTTTTCCAGAAGCCACACTCCGAATGTGTTTTTGATCCAGGGTGCTGGTTGTAATTACTCAGAACACTTTTTAAAAAATATTCTATATTCTACATTATAATACTCTGTAATAATTACAGTCCCTTTGTATGCTTTGGCATAGTCAAGGTTCTTCTGATTAAATATTATATAAGGTCTTGTGTGTTAATTTTTTTGCAAAAAAGAAGATGCATTAATTATAGATCTCCAGTTTGTTTTTCAAGTCTCAAAATTGTAAGGGATCAGGGAAAGAGTGAGAGAGATAGGAGAAGAAGAAGGAGAAGGAGAAGAAAGAAAGATGGAATAATGAGGTCACTGATAATGTATTCACATAAGCCATTAGACATATGAAAAATAAATTAGCCTTTCAGAGTCACCTATAAATCAACACATAATGGGCATAACCAGAGATATTCAATCACCTAAAGGTGTAAGACATTATGAGAGCCAGTCTTCACTGCAAATAGAGTGAATCTATTAATACATCTTATAACAAAACATAAAGGCTGCTTTTTCCTAATATTTAAACAGCTACAGTGATAAAGACAAAGTAGGCCATGGATAAGTCATAACGAATCCCTTTATTATTTATATCACAATCATGAAGATGGATTCTTAGACAAATACTGATCTGTTTGTATTAACCATCTAAAACCATGGTTCTCAAACTTTAGCATGCATTAGAGTAATCTGGAGTACCTTTTAAAACAAATTTCCTGGAACCTAACCACTTAGTATGATTTAATTCTGATTTAGTTTCTGATTGATTCTGATCCATCTGATTGTTGGAGTCTGAGAATAATGTTTTGTTTTGTTTTTTATCAAGTCTTCCGGTACTAGTTTGAGAATCACTGACCTAGACCATACAAATCAGTCTATAGTTTATAATTTGTCA
>RJWJ010031184.1:0-19401 GCA_004363605.1 Indri indri
CAATAATGTTGTGGGTCTAAAATATATATATAACATTAGATGAAATGATAACAATGGTACCTAAGGTGGGAGAGAGGAAAATGCAATTAACTGCTAAGGTTCTTGCTTTGCCCTGGAATTGGCAAACATCTCAACTTAGATGTTAACAATTCAAGGATGGAGACTGTGATCCGTATGACAAACATTAAAAGAATAGTGAAAATGTATAAAATGCCAGCAGAGGAGAAAATGGGTTAATAAAAAAATAGTCAATCCAAGAGAACACAAGAAAAAAGAGAAAAGGGACCATAGAACAGGTAGGACATATAGAAATAAAATGATAAGATGGTAGATTTAAATGCAAATATATCATCAATTACATTAAATGTAAACAAACCAAATACTTCATTCAAGAGACAAGAATTTTCATGACAAATTAACAAAAACAAATTCTACTTACATACTACTTTAAAGTCATGTACCTTAAATCATGGATACAAAAAATTTGAAAGTAAAAGAACAAAAAAATATATATCATGCAAACATCAACTAAAATAGGGCTATGATATCAACAGAAAGGAAAGATATTCTCAACATCACTTTTTTGCCTTACACTAGAGTTATGCAGGTAGTTTCCAGTCCCTTCTCTAGAAGGTAAATGCATGCAGAAATTAAACTGGACCTTATTCATCTTCATATCTCATGGTTCCATGAAACCTACAGGTACTCAGGATATGTTTGCTCCACAAAAAAACGGTGAGAAAAGAAGTGCATAAATATGGAGAAAAATTAAAGAAGCACTTACCTTTTTAACGTATGGCATGTACTTTTTATCCAGATAATATGAACCATATTCATTTTCGACTTGCACAGCAATGATGGGACCTCCCTGGTTATACTGAGGGTCAAGGAGATGAGAGTTTCAGAGTGAGGTAAGGGTGGGAAAAGACTGGATTTGCTGAGTTTACTAAGCACACACATATCTGGAGTGCCATAAAAATAACACACTCCTAAAGTCAACCTCAAGTTGCAATACAGTTCTGGCAATTTCTCTCACACTAAGGTAGCAGTCACCTTGGGGAAGAAGTCATATACTCAGAATCCTACCTTCCCTAATATTGCTTAAATAATTAACTCCCTTCATTTTTTCCCCAATTCAATGCATTAAGCATGGGGCCTCAAACTTTCACAAACATCTTTCCACCTGAGCACCAGTGACAGCATCAATGACTAAGGTGTCTGTCATCCTTTCTAAGGGTTATCTCACCTCCTGTGTGCTGGATCTCATCTCCTTCCCACTTCTCAGGAATGTTGCTCTTTGGTGTACCCCTTCTGTCTTCTGTATCTTCATCTCTTTCCTTAGTGAACCTTTCTGGTCATCATTTAAATTGATTTAAGGTTCTATGTTTTAAATAACTTTCCTGGACCACTCCCCCTCCAGTTAGCATCCTCTTACCCTCTTCAGCTTCATGGCCAAACTTTGTGATTTCTGTACTCCCTCTTGACCCAGCCCCCCATCTACTCCTCTACTCACTGTAGCCTCACTTTCATTCTTTCCATTCCACCTAAATTATTAACACTCATCTTCTTTTTGCTAAATTCAATCACGAAATTTTAGTCCTAATGTAACTGTTCTCTTAGCAACATTTGGTACTCTTGGCCATTTCCTCATTCATGAAACCCTCTCTTCTGCTGTCTTCTGTAACCCATTCTCTCCTAGCTCTAGTTACTCTTTCTCAGACTCCTTTGTGGGCTCCTTTTGTCCTCTTAATGTTGGTGTTCCTCGTGGTTCTCTGTTACTCCCATCTCTGTGTTGATCGCAGCCCCTTCTGCCCTGGTGATCATGTCCTTGGGCAAATATCTTTAAACCCTCCCTCCTTGTTGTCCCTTTTGGTCAATGTTAACACGCACAGTTATCCCCTATCTTTATAGCCCTCTCAACCCAAAATCCCGGTCAGCCAACGTATCTTCTCTCCATATCTTACATGTGTCACATCCTAGGAGAATTTCTCTGTGCCCACTTCGCACTTCCTCAATCGACTCTCGGAACACATGAGACAATCATGAGGTACCCCTCCCAGGTAAGAAAAATATTGTTGACACTTAAGAATTAAACTCATGCCAATCATGCAAGTAGCAATCTGGGCGAGACCCGGGACTATGTATACGTGTGACTGAAGTGTTTGCACACCAAAAACCGATCACCATGACCTAGGAGAAACTTTAGATGCAGAGAATTGAAATGGGAGGATATTTAGCAAGGAATAACTGACTATATTGTAAACCCTGATAAGGAAGAAAAAAAGACACAAAGCCTAAAACAGTATTTCTCAAACCTTTAAATTACATATCCCTTACTGACAAACATCAAGCAACCTTTTCAAAACCAGCTTCTCCCTTCCCCATTCCTATCCAACCAATGAGGAACCTAACATACTAGAAAATAGAAAAGAGGAAAGATCCAGAAGTTGACAGTACCTGGAATTATCTGAAGCAAGAGACCCTTAATCTGAAAAACACAACTGAAAGTTCTAAAAGAAAGGTATTCAGTTGTAAGGAAGTGGTGATTCGTGAGGCCTATAGAACGTTCTCGAGACCTCCTAACCTCCTCGGGGCCTGGTTTCATGCTCACTAAGCAACTTTCTGATTACTAATTTAGTTTTTCAGTCAAGATTTTTAAGACTAAGAAGTCCTGAATGAGGGATGGGCTGAGCATTCTAGTCTAGCATTGTTCAGTAGAATTTTGCGCAAAGATGAAAATGTTCTATATTTGCACTGTCTAATATGGTAGCAACCAGCCACATGTGGCCATTGAGCACTTGAGATGTGGCTAGTACAAATGAGAAAACACATTTTTTATTTTATTTAATTGTAATGAATTTAAATTTAAGCAGGCACATGTGGCTATGGCAATCATATTAGACAGTATAGCTCTAGTCTCAGTAAAGGCCAATCTCTAGTACACCCCACATGGCACGTTAATTTATGTTCTTAAGTCATGAGTTTCAACGGCTTCCTTGAGTCTAATTAACTCTGAGACACTCATAATGTTAGGAACCAACTCTGTTCCCTGTAAATTCACACCATGTGGAGCCTCGTCCTGGCCATATGCAAGCCTCGCCATTGCCTCCATTCTATCTACAATGTCTCCTTCAAATGATCCCTGTGAGGATAAAATATTCTAAGTAAATGTTAATTACCTAGAGCAAAGCTTGACTCCTAATAGATGCTATGTACTTGTTACTCCTCTCTACTCATTTTTTACCTAGTATATAGTCCATTTTATGTTTTTCAGCCATTTTAGAAATAGAGTGGTATATTATGTCCACTTAAACAATACACAAAATGGTTTTATTGCAGAGAGGTATATTAAAAGCTAAGTAAATTGCAACTTTTACAAAACCACTGACCTAAAGTCATCTGTATAAGCTACTGTTTGTGAAGGACTGACACATGTAGCTATCATTAGGAGACAAATGAAGACATTTTGAGGATAATTGCTAATTTCCAATTATGGCAATAGAGAGAGCAAATAAATAATGGGCAAGACAAAATAAAAATACACAGAGTCTAGTTCCAAGTGTCCTTCCAGGAAAAAGGTAGATCTAAGTATGTGAGTGTTCAGTTGGGCCACAGGTGCAGGAAAGGCATAAAAGAAGAGCAATTAAAACCCGCTATTTTACAAAAAGGAATTGGAATTAGCTGTTGTATATGCTTCCTGTTCCTGAACGTACAGAAAGTAAGTTAGCCCTATCCAGGAAACCAATCCAGGCAATCGCTTCCATTGGTTTTAGAGATGGGGGATTGGTTTTTACCTGGAGTGGTACTATCCTGGGAATCAGCTCATCAAAATAGCGATTCACTGCTTTAGTGAAGCCCTTGTACGTTGTTCTCAGCTTCATTTTCGGGTCCTTGAGTAGCCAGCTAAGATTGGAACGGCGAGACACAGACTTGGGATGGGAGACAACAATGAGCATGCTCAAGCATAGGAGGCTGGAAATTGCAGACAGCCCAGATTTGCATAGCCACACCAGAACAGCATATTGTGAGGGGTTAATCCAACTTTAAGAAAAAGCAGTTTGTGCCAGGTACAAATAGCTCAGCACCTGGGCCATCATCTCTTTCCTCGAAATGTAAATGGAGGTTGTATAAAATGACATGATCTAGAGCAGAGCGCATCAAACCACAGCCCCCAGGCCAAATCAGATCTGCAGTCTGTTTCTGCAAATAAAGTTTTATTGGCACACAGCCACACCCATTTGTTTACATATTGTCATGGCTGCATTCATGCTATACCAGCAAGACGGAGTAGTTGCAGGAGAGACTGTATGTGGTCCACAAAGCCTAAAATGTTTACTGTCTGGCTTTTTTATAGGAAAAGTTTGCTAATCCTTAGTCTAGAATGGGAATTTTTTTCAAAAAATTTAGGGGTACAAGTGTTTTTTGTTACATGGATGAATTGCATCATGCTGACGTCAGGGTTTTCAGTGTACCTTTCACCAGAATAGTGTACATTGTACCTGAGAGGTAGATTTTTATCTCTTACTCCCCTTCCTCCCTCCCTCTGCTTAGTTTACAATTTCCATTAAACCACTTTATGACAATATATACCCCTTGTTTAGCTCCAACTTACTTACAAGTGAGAACATGAGGTATTTGTTTTTCCATTCCTGAGATAATTCGCTTAGGATCATGACTTCCCGTTCTATCCAAGTTGCTGCAAAAGACATTATTTCATTCCTTTTTATGGCTGAGTAGTACTCCATGGTGTGTGTGTGTGTGTGTGTGTGTGTGTGTGTGTGTACCACATTCTGTTAATCCACTCATGAATTGATGGGCACTTAAGTTGGTTCTATATCTTCGCAATTGTGAATTGTGCTGTGATAAATATTTGGGTATAGATGTCTTTTTTATAAAATGACTTCATTTCCTTTGGGTAGATACCCAGTAGTGGGATTGCTGGATCAAAAGTAGGTCTACTCCTAGTTCTTTGAGGACTCTCCATACTGTTTTCTACAGTGGTTGTACTAATGTATATTCCCACCAACAGTGTATAAGCATTCCCTTTTCACCACATCCGTGCCAACATCTATTGTTTTTTTGACTTTTTAATAATGGCTATTCTGATGGGATAAGGTGATATATCATTGTGGTTTTAATTTGCATTTCCCCAGTAATTAGTAATGCTGAGCATTTTTCATATGTTTGTAAGATCCCAAAAGCAAATACAGCAATGGCAAAAATAAGTAAATGGGACTTAATTAAACCAAAGAGTTTCTGCATATCAAAGAAAGTAATCAACAGAGTAAATAGACAACCTACATAATGGGAGAAAATATTTGCAAACTATACATCTGACAAAGGACTAATATCCAGAATCTACAAAGAACTCAAACGAATCAGCAAGAAAAAAAAGCAACCCCCTCAAAAGTGGGCAAATACATGAACAGATTTTTCTCAAAAGAAAATAGAATGGGATTTTTATAAAGCTATTTAGAAGTTGAAAAAAACTCTTTAATGAATATTATTCAGCCATAAAACAGGAATGAAATACTAATACATGCTACAACACAGATGAACTTTGGAAATATCATGCTAAGTGGAAGAAGACAGACACAAAAGGCCACATATTGTATAATTCCATTTATATGAAATATCCAGAATAGATAAATCTGTAGGGACAAAAGGTAGAATAGGAGGTGCCAAGGGCAGGGGGGAAGGAAGAAAGAGGAATGCCTGGGTGTCCTTTTTGGGTGATAAAAGGTTCTGGAACTAAATAGTGGTGATGGTTGCTCAACATTTTCAGTGTAGTTAATGCTATAGAATTGCATACTTTTAAATGGTTAAAATGGTAAGTTTTACATTATGTGTATTTTACCATAATAAAAAAAAATCTGATCCAAAGCAAAAAATAAACAAACAAAAAAACCCTCTTTAAAAACAGATAATCAACCGATTTCTTGCTATTTGTACTGCCACCACAAAAACCAGGACTAATAAAGATATTGCTTAAGTGGTAGCTATTAGTTTTTACTTAAAATATAAATATGAAGTTCACACCTAATGGGTACAACACACACTATCTGGGTGATGGGCACATCACATTGACTCAAACTGTACCAAAGCAAGACATGTAACCAAAACTTGTACCCCTATAATATTCTGAAATTAAAAAAAAAAGGAATTTAGAAAGTATATTGCTAGCCTCAAAAATATGCACACTTGGTAATTTAACTTTTGTAATTCTATCTCAAAAAATTACCAGAGATGCCAAAAAGGACTTAAGGACAAAGATGATCATTTAAGCAATTATATTACAAGGATAAAGTGAAATATCCAAATACTCAAGTAAAAGGGTGAATAAGTAAATCTTGAAATAACTCTATGATAGAATTAAATGTCTTTTAAAGATCATTTTTACAAAAGTTTTAACTTTATAACAGTTCTTTATGATACAATGTTAAGTGTAAAAATCAGGATGTAAACTTGTTAATGCAGTATCATCTGAAAAACAATACACAAAATGTTAATATTAAATAGCCTCTATTTTTGGATAGTGAAAAAATAAATAAATAAAATATAAATACAAAATCTATCCCATTTGCACTGCAGAGATGGAGGTTTATATAAAAACAAATATTGGCCAGGCACAGTGGCTCATGCCTGTAATCCCAGAACTTTGGGAGACTGAGGCAGGAGAATTGCTTGAGGCCAGGAGTTTGATATCAGCATGGGCAACTTATCGTCTCTACAAAAAAAAAAAAACAATCAAATTAAATTATCAGCCAAGCGTGGTAGTGTGTACCTGTAGTTCTAGCTACTCAGGAGGCTGGGGCAGGAGGATAGCTTGAACCCAGGAGTTGGAGGTTACAATGAGCTGTGATTGCACCACTGCATTCCTGCCTGGGCAACACAGCAAGACCCTGTCTGAAAACAAAACAAAATAGAAGGGAAAAAAAAAAACCCAAATACTATATAATCCCTAATACTTTAAAGATAATTTTCTATATCATTAAATGAACAAAATAGTGCTGATAAAAAATATACATAGAAAACAAAGCAAAACAACTTTGCCTAACTTGCATTTGAATGTGCTTGTGGCCCACATGCAGTCACAGCCAGGAACCCTCAAGGCACAACTTACCTGGGCAAGCCTCCAAGGTCTAGGTCACTGCCGATGTAGGGGCCTGGACACAGAATGACCCAGAGCCCCACCTCTGAAGCCATGGTTATAAAAGCCCTGGGAAGCAAAACAACAACGATCACTTCACAGCACAAGCTGAGGCCTAGAATCATGGCTATGTCCCTCTCCTTGTGTTCTTCTGGGGTTGGAACAGGTGGAACTTCCAGCCTGGCCCACAAAAATCCATGTAGGAGACGTGACTCGGGGGACGGGGGCACAACACATAGTAAGAAAAGGGCTCTGTCAAGGCACAAGACAGAAAGGCGTTAAAGTGAAAGTCCAGAAATCCTAAACCCTACTCCAACCTTCCCACCCAATTCGACTCCTCCCTTGCATTTTCTCTATCTGTGAGCGGCACCAGCATCCAAGAAGCCACCTAAAGAAGAAACCTACAAATCATCTTTGCTTCTCTGTCTTCCTCACCTCCTGCTTTAGGTGCATTTGTTCTTCCTATTTAATGTTTTCAAACTTCAAATTCCTCTGCATTCCTACTGCTACTACATTGGCTTAAGAATTCATCATTTCATACCTTAGTTACTAGAATGGTTGTCTGACCAGTTTCCTTTCTTCATTTTACCTTCTTCCAATGTTTTTCCAGTTGCTATCAATGCTAATATCATCAACAACAATAGGAACTAATATGTATTTTGTATCAGCAGCAGGCACTACAGCTGAATTCTTTAAGTTTATTATTTTACTTGACAATTCTATGAGAAAGGTATCGATATTTTCTTCACTTTGCAGGTAAGAAAATAAAAACTTAGAGCTTCATCAAGGTCACATTTTTAATAAATGCAAGAACTAAAATTAGAACTCAGGCAGACAGCCTCCAGAAATGAAATCTTAACTACTAGGTTATGCTGCCTCTTAAAAATACTGTCAGAATGATCTTTTTAAATGCCAGTATGAACTTCCCAAATTAAAATTCTTCAAATGTTTCCCCAACACTCTCAGAATAGATTCCAAATTTTATAGCATGATATACAAGGCCAGGATCTGGACGTTGGCTATCTCTCCAACTTTATTTTTTGACAGTTCTTCCACTAAAAACTAGTAGGTGAGCCAGACAGCATTTCTTGCACTTCCCAGAAAATACACTGTGTAGCAGAAACTTAATCACCAAGTCTATTCCCTTTTCTTACCGGGTGCACAGCTCAACTACATTTCTCAGCCTCCCATGTGTTTAAATGGGGTCATGTAACTGACCTCGAGCCAATAAAATGTGAACAGAAGCAATGTGTTCCAACTCCCAGAAAAGACTCTGCAGGCTTTTTCTTCCCCTTGATGCTGATAAGCACAGTGGTTTGGAAGTTACGTGTTGAAGACGGTGAAAGCACAAGACAGAAAGACCCTGAATCCCTCCAATTATTTTTTGGAAGAGAGACATATGTTCGCCAGAAATACCTATTTCAGATTCTATCTGAATGAAAATAAACCTGTATTTTTAAAAGATTTTGAGGCTTACCTGTTGCAGCAACTAATATCACCTTAATTAATTCGTAATGTTTTCTTGCATCTCTGACTTTGCCCCTGCTAGACACTTTGCCTGAAATACCACTCAGCCCCGTCTGGTTAACTCCTGCGCAGCCTTGAAATTTACCTCAGCTGCAGTTTCACTGTTGTCTTCCCTGGTCTGACCTCCCGGTTTGGGCTGCATGTCCTTAGCGTGTTGTATTGGCCTCCTTCTCTTCCGAGCATCCCTATTCTTGAAAGCACCAAGCGTCTTATCTATCTCCAGCACCAAAGCCAATATCTAAATACATATTTTTGAATACACAGTTATTCTACTTCTGTCATGTCTTAGAAACCCTGTAAATTACAGCCCAGAAATCTCCTCTTACAACCGAGAGAGCAGGTTCTTCATCATAAACTAAACCTGGAGCACTTCTGAACCACACTGTGAGCAATGACGCACCAGAGCACTCAGGTCTGTGCTACACCGTAAATAGCAGAGTCACTGCTCAAGAGGGCTTCAAGCCAGGAAACAAAACTACCTGAGCTCCCTGATGGCTTGCAAAGCAGACAATAAGGAGCCCCCCTATTGCTTCATCTGATCCCCACAGGTCAATCCCTGTCTCTGGGCAATTTAAGCATTAACACATACATCAAATCCAGGTTTCCAGTGAAAAAAAATTCATCTACTCTTGGCTCATGGAGGTTCCACGGAACATGCCTGCAATGGGAAAGAGAGAGAAATATAAGAACCACACCCTTGACTTGACTTGATCCATGTTGGATCCTCCAGTTTTAATAAAGCACCTAGGTTATCTCTACCATGAAGGAGGTTAAAGGTTTCAACAGCCAAACCTCTGTGTGTGCACTATGTATTATCTACAAAATTTCCTCCTTCTAATGCCCAGCAAAGACCCAAGTAGCCAATATTTTTCCATAATTCTGGACTTCAGGTAAGATAGGAATGTATGTAATTTTGGGGGGATGCACCCACAGATTTCTTCTTTTAAATGTTCATAAAAACATGTAAAAAATTTAAATCTACATCTATAATGGCAAAGAATCTATTATCCATAAAACAGAAAGATCTGAAACTTTTATAGGACTGGATGATACAATATTATTTAAATGAATAAGATGAAATCCAACAACTAACAACATAAGATTCATAATGCCCAGTGTTAATTTAAAAATTACTAGACAGGCAAAGAAACAGGAAAATATGACTTGTAACTAGGGGGAAAAATCAATCAATAGAAACAAACCCAGAAATAACACACATGAGGAAACTAGCAGAAAGAAATATTACAAAGGCATGCAAATATACAGCACATCTTTAATAAGTAAAGGAAAACATGACCATAATGAGAGGGAAAAAATTAAAGACATAAAAAAGAACTAAATGGAATTTCTAGATTTTAAAAAATATAATAGCTAAAGTGAAAATCACTCTGGATACTATTAGCAGCAGAAAATGAAAAATTTATCAGTTAGAACTAACGGCAGAGTAGACAGCAGAACAAAAGGTCAGTGAACTTTAAGATACAACAAAAGAAGAATGCTGTCCAGAATGGTAAAGAGAAGAAAAATAAGATGGAAAAAAATTGAACAAAGCATCAGTCTTGTGTGAAATCTTATCAAGAAGTTTAGCATTTATGTAATTGGAGTCTCAGAAAAAAAGAGAGAAGCAAAAAAAGCTTTGAAGAAATGGGGCCAAAATTTTTCCAAATTTTATAAAAACTATAAACCAACAGATTCAAGAATCTCAACAAACACAAGTAGAATAAAAAAAAAAACTATACCCTCGCATATCATAATCAAATAGCTGAAAACCAGCGAAACGGAGAAAATCTTAAAAGTGGTGAGGGGGGAAAATGGCAAATCACGTACAGAAGAAAAAAAGATAAGAAATACAGCAGATTTGCCATCAGATAATACGTGAGTCAGAAGATTATGAAGAAATATCTTTGAAGTACTAAAATTAAAAACAAAAACAAAAGACTGTTGACCTAAAATTCTACACCCAGTGAAAATATCCCTCAAAATTGAAGATGAAAGAAATATTTAAAAAAACCAAAGCACAGGCTCCATTAACTGACCAGAATGAAATAAAATTTTGTAATTATTTTATAGACAATAAGGAGCTTGAAATATACAAAACATTTTCTAAACTTTCTTAATAATTCTTAAGTCAAGAGAAATTCAAAAATTTCATTTTGTAAATGTTCCTTTACCCCAGTAAGTCTTTCTCTGTAAGTTTTCCTAAGGAAATAAGCCGATAAGTAACTTTGTACCTAACCATGTATATACAAAGTTATTTACTGCAGCATTGCTTATGATAACAAAAACTGAAAATACCCTATTTTCTGGCCATATTTATTAAGTATATTACCGTTTAGATAGAGAAGCATAATAGTTAAGTTTATGGGCATGAAAGTCCAATAGACCTGAATGAATCACAGCTCTGACACTTCAAAGTTTAGGCAAGTTACTTAATCTCTCTAAATGTCAGTTTCCTCACTTATAAATGGGAAGAAAATAATGTATGCAAAGTTCATTATATTGCCTGACATGTGATGAGGGTTTTATAGCTAAAATGATGATGATGATGATGACCATGAACAATGAGAACAATGGCAACAAAAATTAGGACCAATTGCATAAAACATAATTATTTAGCAATAATTAAAATGATGGCGTATATTTATATGTGTAAAATATGTAAAGACAGTAATACATTGTTACATGAAAAGTACGTTATAAAACAACATGTAGAGTGTAAGCCCATTTTTGTCAAAAATACAATAAGCGTGCATTACTTTCATAAGGATAAAAATGGAATATTCATTAAAAATATAGTTTTAACTTATCCTGTAAGTTAAAATTTTAATGTCGTTTTCTCTTTGTCACTGTTAAAAATATTACATAGTTATAAGAATTAAACTATGTAATATTTTTTACTAGTGACAAAAGAATGTATTAATATAAACAAGAAGAATTCATAGCCTCAAAAGTTTATTAATAAATAATAGCAAATAAAAATGCTCTAAGCAGTCATCAACATACTAGAAAAAAGAAAGTGAAGAAATGCAATAAAAAAATTGTTTAAACTAAAGCAAAGAATATTTAGAGGAGTAAAATTTATTTCTAAAGAGCCTCCTTTTTAAAAAAGTAATAAAATACACAAAGTTCTAGAAAAACTAATCAAGGGGAAAGGGAGTTGGAAAAGAAAAATTAAACATTCTGGGTATAGACCTGTATTTTAAAGTAAGCACGTGATTCTGATAGATGAGGGAACATTTATTACAGAAGAATTCCAGCTTATTAACATCAAAAGAATGACAGAATTACAAATTGCCATTTTGCAACACCCCCCCCCGCCCGCCACCCAAGGAAACAATCGTTTTGGGAAGTGATAAACAGGGAATGAAACCACTAAAGATTGATGGAGAAATTTATAATGAAAAAAGTAGGCTACTGCCATCTGAACCCACTGATCAATCTAAGCATCACTAAAAGTGAGACAACTAAACATTATTTGTCAACAGTGACGCATTTTTTTCCCCAAACATGTTGACTATATACCTAAGTAAAGCTCTACAGCTAACTTCTAGTTAACAAAATGCAGAGAACAGAAGAACATGCTAAATGACACCACAAAGAAACAGACACAATGTGGAACACTCTACAGGAAGAGTTCCAGATTCTGCACAAGTCAACACCAGCAGGGAGACAGAAAGAAAACAGCAGTGGTCAGAACTACGAGAGACATAAGAGAAAAACCAAAGGTGATGTGTGGAGCTGGTTTAAATGCAAATTTGAAGAAATCAACTCTCAAGAAGCACTTTTAGATAGATGAGGAAATCTTACTGTCAAAGTTTTTATCTAATAACGATTAAAAATTGTTAATTATGTTAGTATCATATGGTATTGTGCTTTTATATGAAGATGCCCATAATTTTGAGATTTGTGTGAAATAAGGGTAAAAATGACACATATTTTAGAATTTGCTGTGAAACACTTTATCAAAAAAAAAGATAAAAGTAGAACATTCTTAACAAACATTAAATCTGCTTTCTGTGTGCAATTTTTGTAACAATTTTTTAATAATATAAGACAGGGTAAGAAAGCTGAACAGACCAATAATTTCAAAAAACTGGTGACATTACCAAAGAACTATTTTTCAAAAGAACCTAGACATTCAAGTACAGTAGGGAAAGGACAGTCTTTTCAACAAATTGTGCTGGGTCAGTTAGATATCCAAAAAAAAAAAAAAAAAAACACCCTTTACTCTTAACTCACACCATGTATAAAACTGAATCCCAGATATATAGATATATATACACACACAAATGCGTACACACGTATATGTATGAAAGGTGAAACAATAAAGCTTTTAGAAGAAAATATAGGAGAATATCTCCACGATCATGGAGTAAGCAAAGATTTCCTAAACAGGACATAAAAATACTAATTATAAAAAGAAAACATTATAAATTGATTCTATTAAAATTAACAGCTTCTTTTAATCAAAAGGTACCATTAAAACATTAAAATGCAAGTCCACAGAGTGGAAGATGACATTTATAAGAAATATTTCTAACCAATCGTATGTATCGAAAGGATATAAGGTCTTTTCAACAAACGGTGCTGGGAAAACCAGATATCAACATGCAGTAGAATGAAGTTGGAGCCTTACCTAACACAATATACAAATACTAACTCAAAATGGATCAAATACTTTAAGAGCTAAAACTATAAAACTTTTGGAAGAAAATATACAAGAAAAGCTTTATGACATTGGATTTGGCAATAATTTCTTAGATATGACACCAAAGATACAGGCAACAAAAGGAAAAACAGAAAAATTGGACTTCATCAAAATTTGCAAATATTGTGCACCAAAGAATACTATCAACAGAGAAAAAAGGCAACTCAGAATGTGAGAAAGTATTTGGAAACTCAGACTGAGAAAGAAAAACCAGCCGTGCCATTTTCAGGCTGGGAGGCAGACACAGATAAAGACAGATAAAAAGTTAACAGGACACACGGTTTCTCCCAAGGTTGTGCAGCAGTTGCAAAACACCATAGCCCCCCTGTGAGTGACCAGCACTTTCTCACCAATGACACCCCCACACACTCTTGCTATACCCATCTATTTTCAGGGAGACTCAATTACTAGACTGCCTTTATCTCATGCCAGAACCCAACCCCCCCTAGTTAATCCCCATTTCTTCTAATCCTATGTCAGAAGCAGCAACCAGTGCAAAATTTATCCCTGCTTTTCCTAGACTCCCCTTAGCTTTAGCTAGAACCTGACTTTCCAAAAGTCCTCCCCACCTTTGTTGAGACTCACTGCCTCCCTTCAAGTCAGCAAATCTGATTTTGTCAAATTATAGGTCTGTGCCTCTGAGCCTTTGGATGATTAGCTGTAAATAATATTTTTTTAAATAAAGGTAATGCAGTTTTTTTAACAGTGCTAAATTTCTTCAATGCATGAACTGTCTTTATTCTGTGATAATGCTCTCTTATCTCTTTGGTAGGAGAATCTCTTCTCCTAGAAGAGATTCATAAACTAGATTTATGAAATAACAGTGGTACTTTATTTTCCTAAGCAAGGATGCTAAAAATAAACAAATAGAAAACTTGGCAGTCCTACTAACAGACCACAGATGATTTGAAATTTTAATAGTTCCTGAGATTTCCATGTCTGTGAACACCGTTATACAAAACAATGAGAAAAAAATAGGAAAGATGATTTTTAATAGGTATTATGACAATTCAGAGGGAAAAATGCTTTAAAACACCATCCCACGTCACTTACCAAGTGACATTCCAGATATTTTTTTTCTAAGCCCATATTTAAAAAATCAAACCATTGAAAAAGAAGACATAACTAAAAACGACTATTGAAACGATAATTGATAAGCAATTTCCAAGCTTAGAAGGATAGAGAGAAATCATTTATTTTCTTTAACTTCAGCTTCTGAAATGAGGACGATTCTATGACTTGCCAGGCCTTGTTCTCAATGAAACCCATATTCAAAGACAAGATTTTCTGAAATAGCATCTCATCCTGGGACTCCTCAGTGTGGCTATGACTCCTATGGCAAGTGAGGATATATAAGGAGGTGTGAGGCTGGCTGTCCCTAGTAGTTGACCCCCGGGGCTACAGTCACCTGTACTTGCTGCTGCCTCTGAAAGCTGGACTCTTGCATCGAGGTTATACTGATTCTTTTTAGACAGAGGCCTTTCAGAGGAAATGGAGCAGGTTCTTCCTACAAAAGATTCTCAGCATATCAAGTGGAGACCCAGAAATCCTAAGAAAACAAAGTACTAAAATGGTCAATCTCTAGACCGGTCTAATAAAGTTTCAGAGCTTGGAATTCAGACTACAAATTCTTAATTACTAGGGGGCCAGCACTCACGTGGTGAGGGTGTTGAAGCCACAGGCCTTTAACTTCAGCAAGTTGACCCTCCAGTAACTCCTGGGCACCCGGAAATAGTGCATAGTGCCTGCTATGATCAGGAATGGAAAGCCTTCTAGTGCGAAGTCTGAGCCCTCAACTTTCAGACCCACTTTGCGGATCTTTAGCTGAGAAGGGGTCAGGTGAGTTTGGTTAATCCTGCAAGGACAAAAGAGATACGTGAAGTCCTAGAGATGTTACCCATGAGACATAGGATGAGCAGGTAAGAAAAGCCTTTTCTCCAGGGGCCCCAGGCATACCTCCAACAGAAAGAAAAACCTCCCCAGTACTTCCTTCTCAAACATACCTGGGGGAGAGGTCACGGTGGAGCTGAGCCATCACTGAAAAGGCTGAAGACAGGCACAGGATGTACTCAAGTCTCACCAGGAAGGCCCACATGCTAAACAGACAGGACAAACTAGAGGTCAGAGAAATACTCAAGAGGGAGGGAAGAAGGTACCTGGGAGCTGAGAGAGGCCTTGGCCTTGTGGCATGGTGGGGAGGATGGAGGCGGCCTCATTTGGAAGGCAGAATTGGTCCCTTAATTTTGTACCACCCGGAATCATGACAGACAGCATCCCAAGGCCATGTCTGCTGACTGGAGGGAGAAGAGCTGCACAGAAGAGTCTCCTGCTAAATAACTGGGTCTTCACATACCAGATACACTTCAGAGAAGATTAAGCCTCAGTCAAAGGACAGTTTTGCGACATAACAGAGAATAATCTCTGGGAAATTTGACACAGACATTCAACTGCTAAGGAATGAACTCCAATCATCTGCTGCTTAGCAGAGAACACTGACTGTTAGGATGTAGAACGATTTCCTCCACAGCGGGGGTCCCAGTTATTATCTCCAACCCAGTTTCCACTTCTCTGCTACTGTAGGGTGCCATCCCATGAATTTTCACAATAGGGCTTATCGTTTGTGTGGCCCGTGATTGTCTTTACGCCGCTCGCCATGGGCAAAGGCTCTTTCCTTCATGTTTCAAAAATGCTCCCAGCCCAGGTTGGCCGGAATGGCCAGGTCAGGAGGGTTGCAGGCACCTAGGCCGAGAGCAGCACCCTGCGCGGGGCGTGGCTGCATCCCAGTATCCAGAGCCCAAACACACTAGGGCTCAATAATATTTTTGAACAAATGCTTGAGTTGCCAGAATCACTAAAACATCTATGTCGCCCCCGCCATCTTCAGCTTTACCATCTGCTTAAAGATTATTACCCTAGGCCGACTTGGGACGGGTAAAAGTTCGGAAAATCACAGGAAAAATAGAATGCAGGACCAAGGACCCAACAAAAGACAGACTGGGAAAGAAGTGCGTGCACGACCTCCGGGCAGGCTTTGGGGCAGAGGCTCCAAGAGTCGTGGAGGCTGAGAGTTCGGAGGGCGCTCCAGCAGAGACGTCCAGGGAGAAGACAGAAGGACGAAGCGGAACCTCAAGGGAATGTGAAGGAAGGACTCAGGGAGAAAGGTCCTGGACCTGAGGCGACTCCACGGAAAACCCGAGGGGGCCCGTCTCGGTCGAGCAGGCCTGGGGCTGGGAGGGAGCCCACAGCGCGGCAGGTGCTAAGGACTCCCGGGACCGCTGTGGGGGTGTCCGGGCTCAGGGGGTGCCGGGCCAGCGCCCACCTTATCCTGCGCGAAGACTCCGCCACAGACTCCGCAGCTCCGGCTCCCGGCTGCAGCCTCCAGGGAGGCTGGAGGGGGAACCGCAGGCACCGCGCTCCGCCCCACCCCCAGCAGCCCCGCCCCTCGAACGCCCTCCCCAGATCCGCCCCCATCCCAGAAAAACCCGCCCCTACCCTCGGTCAGGACGCACCCCCGACTCCCGGCAGACCCTCCCCTCCTTCCGCACCTTGGGCTGACCCGGCCTGGCGCTCCCGGACAAGCCGCCCCATGGTACACCCGTTTTCCCCCGGCCAGGCCCGGGCGCCGCGGAGGGGAGCACGCGCGCTGCAGTGCGCTGCCGGGCAGTGCCCGGCGATTGTGGCCTTCGGGATTCCAGCAGTCCCCGGGCGCCAGGAGCCTCGGTGCGCCCCACCGACCCGCGCGGGCTCGGTCGGCTTGCCTCGGCACCTCCCTCGGCCGGGCCGGGGTCAGCCCGCCAGTGCCACAGAGAGGGCCCCTTTCCTGAAGGCGGGGCTCCGGCCAGGTCCTCTCCGCACCCGCGCGGGCTCGGTTCGCAGGCCAGGCGCAGTCGCCCCGCGCTAGGTGCTGAAGTCACAGATAAGGCAAGGACTTGCTCTCCCCTCGGAGACTTGAGAGTCTGCAGGGAAAGCTTAGCAAGTCCAGCTGATCCCGGAGGAGCGGGCTGGTTCCTTTCACTGGACCTGCCCTAAAGCCAGTCACTTGATTAAGCCCAGGGTGGTGGTTCTCACGGTGTGGTTCCTGCAGCGCAGGTGACCCTTAGCGCAAATGGAGCAGAAATTCCCTGGCCCCTCCAGGCTGACAGCAGCTGTAACTCCCGGGGTGGGAACACACACCCCGGATGATTCTATTGCATGCTAAAGTTTGGGAACTAAAGTCTACAGCGTCCCTTTCCCCAGTCCCTCGCCCTGAGGGGGTGAAGGGAGGCGTGGAAGTGGCGGGACATCTAACGTAGCCGTCTAATTTAGAAGAGAATTTAACCTCTCCGGCCCAGACACATGTGCGGTTGGGGTGTCCCTTTCAGCTTGCCAGGTGGGCAGCACCTTGCAGGATCCCTCTCGGGTGGGAGGGCGAGCTCCGTTTAAAATTCTCACAGCCGGATTTATACGTAAACCAGACTCCAAAGAAAATTAAACTCTCCTCTTTACAGCAAACTTACCTGAAACTGAAAAGAGAACACAAATTACCTTCGAGCTCCATCCGCCAACAGGCTAACCTCCTCCAGAGGCAGCAGTGCCTGTGTTATCTTCAGTTTGGAGGAGGCTGTATTTTCGAGGAGTCAATTCTTGACTGTATCGTGATGGTGGATAGTCCATTCCTCTGCCTGTACCACGAAACAGCTGAAAGTTTGATTGATGTTTAGGAAGTTCTGCGACCAATTATTTCTCTTTCATATAGCTGTTTACAATTGAATAATTGCACTTTTTTGTTATCTCTCTTTTCTCCTTGCCTCCTTTCTACTCTTGGTGCTGCTCCTGAAATATATCAGAGGAAATACTCTTTTAAAAATCCACTCCACTAATAGAATTTGACCTTTACTGTAATTTTCTGAATTTACAACTATCATATTACGTCAGGCTATTTCCCAGCAACTTCTTTCCTACCTGCTGTTATCCATAACTTGCAAGCACTGTGCTTTCACTAATAATCTCTTCCTTTTGCCCACTTAATTGAAAGTCACAATAAATGACCCCATGCACTACTATCAACGTCTGGAAACCTCTAGGATCCTCTCTCAACAGACCTTTTCAGCTGCAGATTCAGTCTTCTCTTTCCATTCCCTGACATTATCTTGAGTGACATCTACATCCAGACAATGCCCCTTCGAAATATTAATACCAGGCATCTTCCTCAGACTGCTTCATCTGCCAAATTATAGAACCACATACCAACCTCACTAGCAGTCAAACATATTCCATCTCCAAGATACACAATTCTAAAATTCGCCTTTCTAGCCACGGTAATTTTCCCCACCATCTCTCCCAACCTGCTCTCCACCAGCCTTTGAGTTTCCAGGCTTCTAACCCCTCTCCTTGTCCCCAGTTTATCCCTCATTCCGGCTTCACACTGTGTTCTGCTGTTTCAAAAATATATCTCCTCCCTTGTCAGAAATTATTTGCTTAACCTCATACAACCCTACTTTGCTAAGACTCAAATTTAGTAAGAAACCAATCTGCTTTCTCTTTCCTCTGCCCCTGCGAGCCAGAATAGGGAAGGTCCTAAAGCCATAGTTGCTTAGCCCCAAGCAGTAGGGTTTCCAGTCTTGGGCAATGCTTTGTATGTCCCCATGTATCTCTCTCTCTTTCTTTCTTACACACACACACACACACACACACACACACACACACACACACACACAGATAAATTTATTAAGGAGTATATGGATCCTTTGTCACTTAACATTCAGTGCTCAGTGCTGGTAAACAGAACCCATAAACCCTAAACCCTAAATAGCCACTCTCTTGGCTAATATCTTTCATGTTCCATAGAAATTTGTCAATATCTTTTGCCTTCAAAACAAAAGATGACTGTGTCTGAATGTCCTGAAGGGCTGTGAGTAGGTGCCATGAGTATCTAGTGTACACTGGGTCCTTCCAACTCCATGTTCAAACACATCTGCTCTACACTGCTTTATCTAACATGGCTCACAGGTGACTAATTTATCTATGCTTAACACAT
>RJWJ010031185.1:0-19283 GCA_004363605.1 Indri indri
ATTATTTGTCTTTTGGTGACTGGTTTATTTAACTTAGCATAAAGTCCTCAAAATTCTTTCATGTTGTAGCATGTGCCAGGATTTTCTGTTTTATAAGGCTGAGTGATATTCCATCATATGTAAATATTATGTTTTCTTTATTCATTCATTTATCAATAAGCATGAAGGTGGTTTTATATCTCTAGGCTATTATGAATAGAGTTTCAGTGAACTTGGGAGTGTTAATCTCTCATTAAGATCCCAATTTTAATACTTTTAGGTAAATACCTAGAAGTGGGATTGCTGGACCACATCATAGTCCTATTTTTAAATTTTTGAAAAACTTCCATATTGTTTTCCACAGCATTTGCACCACTTTACATTCTCACCAACAGTGTACAGCAGGGGCCATTTTCATTATTTTGCACGTGAATACCCTGTTTTCCCAACACTGTTGAAGAGATTGTCCTTTCCATATTGTGGATTTCAGTCACCCTTGTTGAAGATGAGGTGATGAGGTGTGTGTGTGGATTTATTTCTGGGCTTTCTATACTGTTCCATAGGTCTATACATCTGTCTTTGTGCCAGTTTCATATTGCAAAGGAAATAATCAATAGAATGAAAAAGCAACCTGTGGAATGGGAGAAAATATTTGCAAACCATATTTATGATAAGGGATTAAATTTTAAAATAGGTAAGAAATTTCTAAAACTCAACAGCAAAACAAACAAAAAAATGAATAACCTGATTTAGCAATGGCTAAAGATTTGAATAGACATTTCTCCAAAGAAGACGTACAAATGGCCGACAGATATTAATGTGCGATGAATATGCTTAAAAGTCACTAATCATCGGGGAAATGCAAATTAGAGTCACAGGGAGATATCACCTCACATCTGTTAGGACGGCTCTTAGCAAAAAAATGCCTGTAATTCCAGCACTTTAGGAGGCCAAGGTGAGAGGGTGGCTTCAGGCCAGGAGTTCGAAACCATCCTTGGCAATGGATAATTTTCCACATCCATTTCCAATTTTTCCACATCCTCACCAACACTTGTTGCCTTTTTTGTTTGTTTGTTTGTTTGTTTGTTGTTTGTTTTTAAGATAGGGTCTCACTCTGTCACCATTACCCAGGCGGGAGAGCAATAGTGACATCATAGCTCATGCAGCCTTGAATTACTGGGCTCAAGTGACACTCCAGCCCCAGCCTCTTGAGTAACTAAGATTACAACTGCACACCACCAAATCTAGCTAATTTTTTAAAACTTATTTTGTAAAGACAAAGTCTCGCCATATTGCCACCGTGACTTTAATTCACATTTCCCCGATGATTAGTTATTTGAAAGCATATTCAGCATACGTTAACATCTCTTGGCCATTTGTATGTCTTCTTTGGGGAAATGTCTATTCAAATCTTTAGCCATTGCTAAATCAGGTTATTCATTTTTTGTCTGTTTTGCTATTGAGTTTTAGAAATTTCTTACCTATTTTAAAATTTAATCCCTTATCATAAATATGGTTTGCAAATATTCTCTCCCATTCCACAGGTTGCTTTTTCACTCTATTGATTATTTCCTTTGCAATATGAAACTGGCACAAAGACAGATGTATAGACCTATGGAACAGTACAGAAAGCCCAGAAATAAATCCACACACACACACCCCTTCACCTCCTCTTCAACAAGGGTGACTGAAATCCACAATATGTAAAGGACAGTCTCTTCAACAGTGTTGGGAAAACAGGATATTCATGTGCAAAATAATGAAAATGGACTCTTATCTTACACCATACATGTAACAAACTCAAAATGAATTAAAGAATTAAATGGAAAATGTGAGTTGTAATATATAAAACTCCTTGGTGAAAACATAGGAAAACATAGGAAAAAATCTTCATATTAGTCTTGGCAATGATTTCATGAATATGACACCAAAAGCACAGACAACAAATGCAAACACAGGGAAGTGAGACTATAAAAAACCAAATTCTTATGCTTAAACAAAGTAATAAACAAATTTGTCAATAAAACACGTAAATTCATGTTTCTTTCTGATATACATAAGTATATTTGAAAGTCATGGCTATAAAATCTTAGCACATATTCTATGTTCAGTTTTTTCTTCATATTTATGAGCCTAAAAATTAAATATTCTTAAAGAATAAGCCTATTAATAGTTATGCAATGTTTATTTGCACCAGTATATGCCTGTGTGTAAGTATCTATGTATATGCAGTCATGTGTCACTTAATGACGGGGTTGATCATACACTGCAAACTTACACAGCATGTTATTACACTGAATGCTGTAGGCAATTATAAAACAAAGGTAAGTATTTGTGTATCTAAATGTAGAAAGGTCAGCAAAAATATGCTATTATAAGCTTATGGGACCACCATCCTATAAGTAGTCTGTCATTGACTGAAACATTGTTATGTAGTGCATGACTGCATATTATATATAGTATAATATATAGAGAGAGGGCATATAGTATAGTATGTATGCTATATCCCTTATGTTACTTTTTCCCTATCTTGTTCTGGCTGGCATAAGAGTCCCATGGATAATCAAAAAGCATCAGTTTAATAACTTTACCTACTGGATTTGGTACAATGGCTTTAGGTCTTCTGTTTATTTGATTCCAGATATTGGACATATTAATCAGTTTTGATGATTCTAATGAGTCAATAAAACCTTTTATAGAAAGCAATACTAGGCAACTATTAGAGATTTGCCCACCATCCCATATGAGAAATTATATGCCCCTGAATAAACCTTATGTCATTCTCTAATACATGCATGTATCACTTGACATTTTAAGGGGTAATTTTATTATTACCCCTTAATGTTTTATGACAACTATAAAATATATTTTCATATTAAAATTTCAGTTAATGGCAAGAGAAAATAGGCGATAGAATTAATACATTTTAAAAGGTGTGCTAATTTCCTTCTTATAATTATTTTATTCTTTTATAATATCTTCAATGGTTGGCTTCTAGCTTAACTGTGATGCCTGGTTCTCAAATAAGTTTCCATTTTTGGGGTCACCGATTAGTTTATAACTGCTTGATTTAATTATAATGTAACATAAGTTGAGTTGATTCTTTATTTAGTAAAGAAAAGGCATTTTACGCTCTATATAGAGTGAGGTAAAACCAAGACATTCATGCTCCATTTTCCCAACAAAGATTTATCTCCCAAACAAACTTAAGAGTTAGTAATAACATTAGAATTAGTTAATATCAATAATTAAGTTGGAAATTGTGGACAACTTTTTTTAAAGCTTCAATGTACTTGAGTTCTCATAAAGGCAACGGATTGCCTGGCTTCAACCCGAAGTTCTATCCTTGCTAGCTAGACAATTTTGAAAGAATTTTTTTTTTAATTCTTCAAGACTTGGCTCCTTTATCTCTAAAATAAATGTAGTAATAGTACCTACTTCACAGCTATTTTGAAGGTTAAATGATATAATAAATGCAAAGTGCATAAAATGGTACAGGCATGGAATAACTTTTAGTTTTCACAGTTGCTGCTGTTGCTGTTGTTTTTGTTACCATTTTTACAAAGCCTCAGCCATTAGGAAGTTTTATGTAAATCAAGACAAAACTTATATTGTGTCAATTCTTTTTTTTTTTTTTCAATATGTCATCTCTAAGAATTTGTTTTCCTTCTTTTTTTTTTTGTTTCTTTTTATATTTGAGAATATTATGGGGGTACAAATGTTTAGTTACATAAATTGCTTTTGCACTGCTTGACTCAAAGTTATGTATGCCCATCAACAAGACAGTGTACATTGTACCCATTAGGTGTGACTTCACCCATCCCCTCCTCGTCCCTCCCACCTGCATGATATCCATTGAGTTTTACTTGCATCTGTGCACATGAGTGCTGATTGGTTAGTTCTAATTTAATAGTGAGTACATGGGCTGTTTGTTTTTCCCTTCTTGCAATACTTCACTTAGGAGGATGGTCTCCAGTTCCATCCACATTGTTTCAAAACATTAATTCATTTTTATAGCTGAAAAGTACTCCTTGTTGTACATATACCACATTTTTTTAATCCACTCATGAGCTGGTGGGCACTTGGGTTGAGTCCACATCTTTGCAATTGTGAATTGCACGGCAATAAACACTCTACTGCAAGTGTCTTTTTGATAAAATGACTTCTTTTCCTTTGGATAAATACCCAGTAGTGGGATTGCTGGATCAAATGATAGGTCTACTTTTAGTTCTTTGGGGAATCTCCACACTCGTTTCCATAGAGGATGCACTAGTTTGCAGTATCACCAACAGTGTATAAGTGTTCCTTTCTCTACGCATCCATTCCAGCATCTATTATTTTGGGACTTTTTGATAAAAGCTATTCTCACTGAGGTTAGGTGATATCTCGTTGTGGTTTTGATTTGCATTTCTCTGTTGATTAGCAACACTGACCATTTTTTAATGTGTTTATTGGCCGTTAGTCTATCTTCTTTTGAAAAGCTTCTGTTCATGTCCTTTGCCTACTTTTAATGGGGTTGTTTGATGTTAAATTGCTGATTCACTTGAGTTCTTTTTAGATTCTGGTTATTAGCCCTTTATAGGATGTATAGCACGCAAACATTTTCTCCCATTCTGCAGGATGTCTATTCACTCTAATGATTGTTTTCTTGGCTGTTCAGAAGTTTTTTAATTTAATCGATCCCCATCTATTTATTTTTGTCATTGCTGTGATTGTCCTTGGTGTCTTCTTCACAAATTCTTTCCCTAGGCTGATACCTAGAAGAGTTTTTCCAAGATTTTCTTCTATAATTTTTATCATTTAATGTCTTAGATTTAGGTCTGTTATCCATTTTGAATTAATTTTTGTGAGTGGTATGAGATAGGAATCCTGTTTCAATGTTTCACACATGGCTCTCCAATTTTCCCAGCACCATTTATGGAATAGGGATACTTTTCCCCAGTGTATACCACTGTCTACTTTGTCAAATGTCACACGACAATATGCAGATGGTTTTATATCTGCGTTCTCTGTTCTGTTCCATTGGTCTATGTCTCTAACTCTGCACCAGTACCATGCTGGTATGGTTACTATGGTCTTGTAGTAGAGCTTAAAGTCTGGTAAAGTGATGCCTCTAGATTTGTTCCTTTTGCTTAAGGCTGTTTTGGCTATTTGGACCCTTTTCTTGTTCCAAATGAAGTGTAGAATTTTTTCTAGATCTGTGAAAAATGACGTTGATATTTTGATGGGGATTACATTGAATCTGTAAATTACTTTGGGTAGTATGGACATTTTAACAATGTTGATTCTGCTGATCCATGAGCATGATATGTTTTTCCATTTGTTTATATTATCTGCAATTTCCTTTCTCAATGATTCATAATTCTCTTTGTAGAGATCTTTCACCTCCTTGGTTAAATATATTTCAAGGTATTTTATTTTATTTTTAGTTATTGTGAAAGATATTGAGGCTTTGATTTGATTCTCATCTTGACTATTGATATGGTCACATTTATGTGATTTATGAATGCTAAATTATCCTCACATCCCTGGAATGAAGCCTACTTGGTCCTTGTGGATTATCTTTTTAGATATCTAGAATTTGCTAGAATTTCATTGAAGATTTTTTCCTCTATAGTCATAAGGGATATTGCTCTATAGTTTCCATTACTTATTATATCCTTTCCTGGTTTTGGTATCAATGTGACAATGGCTTCATAGGATGTGTTGAGGAGGATTCCTTCTTTCTCCAAATATGAAATATTTTTTGCAGTATGGGTACCAATTATTCTTTATAGCTCTGATAAAATTTGACTGTGAAGGCATCTGGTCCAGGATTTTTTTTTCTTGGAAAATTTTTATTGCTGCATCAATTTCATTGCTTGTAATTGGTCTGTTCTGTTTCTTCCTCATTGAGCCTTGGGAGGTTATGTGTTCCAGGAATTGGTCTATTTCCTCAGCATTTTTGAGCTTATGTGTATAGAGATTTTTACAGTATTCACGGATGATATTGTCTATTTCTGTGAAATCTAATATCTCCTTTTTCATTTCTTATTGATCTTATTATGGTCTTTTCTGTTCTATTTCTGGTTAATATAGTGAGATATCTATCAATTTTGTTTATCTTTTCAAAGAACCAATGATTTCTTTCACTAATCTTTTGTATTTTTTTGTTTTTGTTTTTATTTAGTTCTGCTCTGATCTTGGTTATTTCTTTTCTTTTGCTGGGTTTGGGATTAGTTTGATCTTTCTTTTCTAGTTCCTTGAGATGTTCATTAGATTGTTGATTTGTAATCTTTCTGTATTCTTGATGTAGACATTTAAAGTTATGAATTTTCCCTTTAGGATTGCTTTTGCTCAATCCTGCAGAATTTTATAACTTGTTTCCCCTTTGTCATTTAGTTTAAGGAATCTTTTGATTCCCACCTAATTTCCTCCTTGAGACAATAATGATTCAGCAGTATGTTGTTTAATTTCCATGACATTGTTTAGTATTGAGTGTTTCTGTTGGAGCATATTTCTAATTTTATCCCACTATGGTTTGAGATGATACATGGGGTAATTTCTATATTTTTTTTCTGAATATGTTGAGATACGTTTTGTGGCCTACAATGTAATCCCTCTTAGAGAATGTTTCATGTGCTGATGAGAACAATGTATATTCAGTAGCTTTTGTGTAGAATGCTGCTTAAATGTCTATTAGGCCCATTTGTTCTACAGTCCCATTTAATTCTGTTGCTTCTTTTCTTTTCTTTCTTTCTTTCTTTTTTTTTTTTTTTGTTATTTTCTGCTTGGAGGATCTGTCTAGTTCTGTCAGTGGGATGTTGAAGTCCCCAGCAATTATGATGTTGCTGTTTATCACTTTCCTTAGATTTCTTATGGTTTGCTTTATGAATCTGGGAGCACCTGTTTTGGGTGCATAAATATTTAGGATTTTTATGTCTTCTTGATTAATTTCTCACTTTGCCATTTATAATAACTGCCTTTGTCTTTCTTTACTATTGTTGATATGAAGTTTGTTATCTGATATAAGAGTGTCTACATCTGCTTTCTTTTGATTTCCATTTGCATTGAAAATTTTTTAGAGCCTTTCACCTTGAGTGTGAATGAATCCTTGTGCTTTAGATGTGTTTTCTGGAGACAGCAGATACTTGGCTTTTGTTTTTTTATCTATTCGACCAGCCTATATGTCTTGGGTGTGGAATTCATGCTGTTCATGTTTATCGAAAGGATTAATAAATTGGATGCATTTCTGTTCATCCTTTTTGATAGAATCTTATTGCTTTGTTTTACTTCTTGGACTGTTATTTTATATGGGCTCTGAACTTTAGCTTTTGGGTGATTTTACACTGGTGGTTTCTATTGTGATGATTGATATATAATGTGCAGATCTGAGTATTTCCTGTGGGGCAGGTCTGGTCTTCAGAAATTCCCTCAGGTGTTTACTTCTCTGAAAAAGTCTTTATTTTTCTTTCATATTTGAATATTAGTTTTGCAGAATACAAAATTAGACTGGCCATTATTCTGTTTAAGAAGACTGAAGATGGGGTCCCAATCCCTTCCGGTTTGTAAGGTCTCAGTTGAGAAGTCTGCAGTTAGTCTGATGAGTTTTCCTTTATAAGTTCCTTGATATTTTCACCTTATGGCTTGCAGGAGTTCCTCCTTCATGTTAACTTTCACTAGTCTGATGACTATATGCTATGGTGATTGCCTATTTGCAATGAATTTTCCCAATGTTGGTTGGTATTTGTTGAGCTTCTTGTACCTTGTTATCTAAATTTCTAGCAAGACCAGGGAAATTTTCCTCAATTATTTCCTCAGATAAGCTTTTCAACCCTTGTGTGTTTTCTTCTTCACCCTTGGGGAAGCCTATAATTGTTATGTTTGGCTTCTTTACATAATCCCATATTTCTTGTTGTATTTGTTCCTTCCTCTTAATACTATTCTTTATCTTTGACTGACTTGTGTAATTCGAAGTTGTCTTCAAGCTCTGAGAGTCTTTCTTCCATATGGTCTAGTCTATTTTTAAGGCTTTCCATTGTGTTTTGTATTTCCATGAATTAATTTTTTATTTCCAGAAGTTCTATTTGATTTTTTTAATAATTTGATTTCTTTAGTAAATTTTTCATTCACCTTCTGATTTTTCTTGTAGTTTCTTTGTGTTGGTTTTCCATTTTCTCTTGTATATCATTGAGCTTACTTATAATCCATATTTGTAAATCTTTATTTGTCATTTTAGTATTCTGATTTTGGTTGGTTTCCATTGCTAGAGAGCTGGTGTTCCCTTTTGGGGGTGAAATTTGACTCTGATTCTTCATATTTCTGGAGTTCTTTCACCAATTACTTCTCATCTGGAGCAGATGTTACTTTTTATTTTTGGATTTTCTTTTGTTTATATGGGGCTTTTTCCCCTTGCCTCACTTGTATGAATGTGTTTGTGGCATATGTTGGTAAGAAACTTTGGCTCTGCTTGTGGATACTTTGATGGCAATCTAGGTTCTGGAGGATTGTCTTATTTATATATATCCTTGGTGTAGTGGTTTTCTTAGTTACTAGTTGTTGATAGGCTATAGGAGTGATGAGCTATGTGGGTGGGCAGATTCCCTGTATCTCTTTAATGAAGGAGGATAGAGGTCTTTGAAGCTCTTTCTCTTTCCCCAGACCTGTGGTCTTCTTAACAGTGTGAGTTCTAGTGGCATGCACAGTTTAATCTCTGAGGAAGTAGCTGGTGCTTGTGCGTGTGAATCAACCTCACCCTATATGATTGAGTCAGTAAATGCTGTAAACAATGTGCAAATTGACCTTCCCTGTCAGTAGGTGGAACTTTCAAGAAGGAACAAGCTGCGATGTTGTTCTGGGCCCTGTGACTGGCTCTGGTTCCTGGGAGAAGCACTCAAATGCCCCATGTGTTGGGAATGGCTCTAAAACTTCAGGTCAATCCTTATTTTGGCCACAACAGAGTTGGGTGGGAGAGTGTGGCAGACAGGGCTGGATTAGGTGAACTTGCCCTTGGGCTCCAAAAGAGCTGGCTAGTATCAGTTTCAGCAGAGGTCAAAGATCTGTTCCCAGCTTCTGGACGAAGCCACCAGGGAGGGGCTAAAGTGATCTCACCTAACCAGCAAGAACGTTTGTGGAGGCAGGGCCATCTGAGAGCTACAATCTGGCAGCCTAGAGCAGGCCTCACTCCTCTCTACTTTTCCCTGCTCTGTGGTTCTTCCCCGGCATCTGCTGGCAGGCAGGACTTCAAACCAGATGAGGTCCCCCATGACTATGATGCAGGCCGGGAGATTCTCTGCCTAGGATCCTGGTCTGAGCTGACAGCATAGCCCCCATGTGGGGAGAGGAGTGGCCTATGAGAATGCTGCAGCTAGGACTCACACTGCAATTTCCCTCCACCCTGATCTGCCCACATGGGCTCCCTCACCTCCTTAGACTAATTCACAAATCTCTCCTCCCTGCCCCCAAGCAACACAATCAAGACCTGGGGTATGGGATCTGGCCTGTGGGTCTGTTCCCAGGTCCCCAAAGATCAATCCATGACAATGCCAAGCATGCTGTTCCTGTATTGGTTATTGTGTGCCCAGGTAGGTCCAATGTCTGTCCACCTTAGGATGTGCCCTGCTCTAATGGAGTCATCAGGCAATTAGCACCCAGGAGGGCTGACAGGCAGGAAGCTTACAGGTCCAAGCACCCCTCAGTCTGTTACAAGACCCCAAGAGGAAAGATTTGAGCCCTACTCTCTCTAGAAGTCTCAGCATGATGGCTTGTCATTCTCAGCAGCTGTGGGCAGGGGAGGAGATGGGGAGAAAAACAGACTGAATGGAGGAACGCTAGCACTGTAGTTGTGTCCATCTCTCACTCCAGGAGGCTACCCACTCAGAATGTCTAGGTACTGTAGTCACACAGATCACCTAGGACCCACTAGACCCCTGTGGCTCCCGCAGTCTGGGCCAGTGTTAGGAAATGTCTGTGTGGGAGCAAACAAGACAAAACCAGAGGAGTTGAAGCCTCCTGGAGAGGACAAAGGCACATGGTAGGTATAAAAGCAATATGGTGCCTGCCGTTTTAGCTCAGGTCTGTGGAGAAGGGAGGCACCTCAATAGGGCTAGAAGTCTGGTGCTCCATCCACAAGAGGCTCCCAGCTCACTGGCAGCAGCACCCTGAGGACTAGTGTAGGCAGAAAATCTCTCTAACAGCTTGGGAACCCATCAACTTTCAGAGATGCAAGGGAGGGAGGAACAATTCGCTCCATCTACTCTTCTTACTGGACTTTAAGCCTCTCATGGTTTAATTTCTTCCAATACTTTGCTCCTTTCTATTCTGCTCTGCAATTTTTTCCCATGGAATCTCCTGAAGTTCCTGGCTTCCTTCCCTTGGATTCACACCAGATCTCTCTTTATCTGTCTGTTCCTTTTTTTCTCTTTCATCTAAAACTTCTCCTTCTTTCTGAGACACTTCTGCATCTGGTGTCTCTGGTCAGCCATCTTGCTTTGGAATCTTGTTTTTCTTTTTAATCATAGTCAAGATGAAGCCATATTATTAATAGTTTTGCATGAGAATTTACACTGGAAGTAAGACATGTCTTAAGGTTCTAGAAGTTTTCACAACCTGAGGAATCTATGGGTTAAAGGTTAAAGTTATCATAAAATTTATTGTTTAAACTAAGACACTTTTGAAAGTGAAAAGGAGTGTTAATTATCCAAGGACAATAGTCAGGATATATATGATTGCATTTCATATATGAAAAAAGAGGATGGATCAGAAAGTATATGTTAATATATCTTTTTTTGAACGATAAAATACCAGTAGGAAACTTTGTGACTGTTCACCTTCAAAGAAGCTGTTATGCTATTACCTGTAAAAGGGTAGGAAATAAAAGAAGCATTTGTCCTTATGTTTAAGTCTGTCTTATTACAAAGAAAGTATGATTTAAACAATAATTTTAACTGCAGTTCCCAGAAATGCCCTAGAAATTCTCACGGTGTTATGGGAAAGAAGAGCACACCTTAGAATATTAGAACATTTATTGCATTCTCTCATTTTATAGATGAAGTTGTGAGTGAAATGCAAAGAAAACTCCCCCACAGTCATATTACCGTGGGAGCCAGGATTCTATTATAATTACAAGACTCTTTCAGCTATATCATGTGCCACAAAGGTTGACAGCAGCCAAAAGGCAGAAAAAATAATTGAGGAGGGACTTTATACCTTACACTGAATCATTTATTATTGAGGGTGGACAGAAAAGTTACAAGAGGTGAGGGTAAAACCCACTTTGCTCCTGTTTTTCAGTATTTTTTGGACAACAAGGCCTAGAGTAATTTCAAAAGAGAGAATCAAGTAAAGTAACAGGTGATACCAACTTGAGCAGAGAGCATAAAGAAGCACTATGAAGTGCCAACAGTGTCTTTGGGAGCTGTTGTGCTTAATGTGTAGAAAATACTTTATACATAGGTAATTTTACGCATGTAAGATATTACTATGTACATAATATTTATACTATTTTCATTTATACCAAAAATTTCTATATATGATAATATTTATATTTTAGACATCTCATCACAGCTTGGTTTTACTAAAGGACATAAAAGAAGTTACCCAGATGAAATTGGCTTACCTAGAGGATTTAAATCACCAAATAAAATGCTGTGAGGAACATCTCAAATTTCTCCGACGTCTCCGTAAGCTCCCCAAATCTAGAAAGGCAATGGGGATGGTATTCTAGAGTAATTGGAGTGTGTAAACATTCTACTTTATATATACACAAAAGACACCTTTTCTCGCTACTGGAAATTTGACAACATAATTTCAACTTGGTGTTTTTGCTATTAGTTATATTTAACCAGTGTCAACTGTGCAATATTCATAGGACTGAATAGTTTAGATAAAAGTGGAAAAGGTATTTCATGCATTTAAGTATGGAATAATAATAAATGAATCATCTAAAGACAAATCTGCAGAAATGTCTATTTCTACCTATTGCTTGCTAGGAATATGCACACATGTTGGTTTTATATCTCTAAAATCTTGATAAATATATCTCCTTTTTTGAAAAATGATGGAGAAAGAAATATTTTACATGCTGAAAAGTGCTACAAAGTTTTTTTGCTTCTTTATTCCTTGATGCTAATTATGTTGGGAAAGTTTTCCCCGAGTACATAGATAACTTTAAAAAAGTAAGAGTATATTATTTTATTAAGAATATCTGAATATGTTGATATTTATATTTTAGAAAAAACAGGCAAACAAACAAAAAACCATAAACGAAGTAAGATCAAGGAAAATTCGATATCCAACATGGACTTTGTTTCAACATTTCACCATGTTTCCCATGGTGAAATTAGCTATCTGTAATGATGCTTTATAGAACAATTCACTGGGAGTTATTTATTCTCACCACTCCTTGAGCTATGCAATTGTCCTGCTTTCTTTGGGAGTTGTTTCTTCAAATTTAGCAGGTTAAGCACAAAGAAACAACGTGTAGGCTAAAAAGAAAAAGTAATTTATTTAACGAGTTCCAGACAAAACAAATTCTGTGAATAGGCACTCACACAATATAGAATATTTCAAGCGTCTACCTTTTCCACTAATCAAGCAACTACAGTTTTTTAGAGATTGAGTCAAATGTCCTCAACCCAGGACTCATTAATTCCTCTAGTTACAAATGTTGGTAAACATTATAATATTATATATGAGTGATTTGACAAACACATGAAAATTCACATATTCATATAGATTTTTTTTCTCCTTCTGAGTAATTGATTTAAGACTAAGTATTTCCTTTATGCTGACTTTGCTCAAACTATTTCTGAGATTGGCTTTGGAGTTTTCATCAGAATGTACCAAATGTTTTTGTTACCACCAGATCTGTATATTTAAAATATAACTCTCACTTTCTGAATAGCTTGGAATCATTACCAAAATCTACAATTATGTTAAGAATCAAAACCAATGTCTTCCAAGTTATGAGATTAATTTATATGCGTGGGTCAGAAATTTTCTCCACTGACGATTGTCAACAATCTTAAAAACTCTTTAGAGTTGTGGTATTACCATCGTCATAAAGGTGATTTAAGACCTAAAAGGTAAATTATTACTTAGTGTTATAAATTTTTTATTTGTGTAAAAGCCCATTTAAATTATTTAAAAATAATTTGATTAATGTACATACATGTATGTACATATAAATACATATATATGTAAACATATATAATCACAAGTAATAAAGTACTTGAGGATTGTAGAATGATAAAGTTGGGAATTATTTAATATATTCTATCATATTCTATCTCTGAAACATCATGTATACATTTTCTTATTAAGAAAGGGAGAAATAAATGAAGATTTATAGGTTATTGTACCTTTATTAACAATATTGAAAAATGAAAATGGTCTCAATATACAGAAATAGAAGATGGGAAATTTTGCAGTCATTAAAATGCTTATGAAACATATACTGCTGTAAGAAACTGTTAGAATTCTTGCAAAAATGTGGATATGAACTGAATGAACAATGTAAGTGCACCAATGTATTTATTTAAGAGTGGAGAGACACAATGTTAATGATAGCTATTTCTGTTGTTGCAAAGTGATGAGATTGTGAATGGCATTAATTTTTTGAATTTGTATACTTGTTATAATATGTTCTTAACAATGAGCATGTATTCCTTTTCTACTGAAGGGAGTGGGGACTGCAACTGTGATTAAATTTTTAAGAGAAGATAAACAAAGAGTTTGAGGACACAGATATTGAATCTATATGAATTCAAAACTCTGCTCTGGCAACCAGCTTGCATATAGTGTTCTGGATTTTTTAAGAACCGTAACTCTGTTGATAAATTCTTACTATAAATTCTTACTGAAAAATTGCGGGGGTTTAAAACAGACTTTAACCTCTGTGGTGCATTTCTGTCCAATTTCTCCAATTCTTCTCTTTACCTGCCTAATGTCACCATTTAGTCTACTTACAAGTATGTCCCAGTCTTAACTTTTTCTCCCTGACGAAACATACTTTATTTGGTATTACATCAAATTAATTTGGGGGAAAGTCAATATTTTTATAAGAAGTAAATAATCGCTACTAACTGGCAATAAATGGCAGATTTCAACATCTGGAATGTGTTTGCTTATTAACAGAGAAACTTCTGGCCCAAATAATCTTTTATTGAATTTGAGTAACTTTTTATATCCCGGAAATTGCTCCCCATCTGACTGCATTTGTATGTTAAAATTCATTTCTAAAACTGAAGGACAGCTGAATCAAACCCCTAGCCATATGCTTCTTTTCAAATAAATCTTTCTTTAATAAAATGTGTACATTTTCATATTCCAAAGAGTTTCACCCAACTACAAAAGCAACAAATCTCTTCCTGTTCCTCTCCCCAGTATAAAGCTGATTTACTTCCTTAGTTTTTAATGTTTGGTCTATTGAGGTATGATTTATCTACTGTAGAATTCACCATCTGTTGACTTCCTCTTTTGACTAAGATAAAGTAACAGGGATCATATTTTTGCCTGAGACAACTTAAAATCTGGAAGTAAAATTATACGAAACGATGTTTTTTAAATTTCGAGCATCAGGCAGTGCAGGACTGTAATCCATAAACAGGACAAACAAATAAAGTGAACCCTATGATTGCCCCAGAATACCAACTGGAGAGAGTTCCCAGGCTACCAGGGGAAAGTTAGGAGGTACCTGTTAGGTTTTATTTTTTCAGTGGACGGCACTAAAAAATCCAAGGAGGATATATAGATAAAGTTTTCAAAGCAGAGAACCAGAGAGGAGAAATTTCTAGGAAGAGTTTTAAAGATCTGCAAGTGTCCTTTTAGTGACTTCAGCTAAGTACTATCACCACATGCAAGTAAGTAGATTTCCCGATACCAAGGAAATATTATAGTTCATGCACTCACCTGCCTTATAATCCACAGGATGATGGATTGAGTACTTAGAGGGTACTGCTTAGTAATGGGGCAAAATAAACTCTAGATTCAAGTTCTTCTGCTCCAGCCCAACAAAGCTGTAAAGAAAAAAAGTTTCAAAAATATATAAACTAAAATTGCATTCCAGAACAAAGTTCAAAGGTATTTATATGAATACGAAATACCTAATACTCAACAAGATAAAAATTACAATGTCTAATAGCCCATCAAGAATTGCTAGGTATAAAAAGAAGAAGAAAATTATGACCCATGATGAGGAAAAAAGAATCAATGAAAAGAGAACTAGAAGGGTACAGATGACAAAATCAATGAGCAGGATCATTAAAAGAATTAATACAATTATATTTCACATAAGAAGACAAAAACAGTTTGACTTTATTAAGTGTAGTCCCAGAATCCAGAAGATTCTCTATATTTGAGATTTATATATATAATATATATAATATAATATATATATAAATCTCAAATATATGTAATAGAATGCATATAACTTATATAAACAAAATATAATTTAGTAAATATGAAAAATATATCTGATATGAAATGTACTATATAGTGAGTATGATTATCAATAAGTTAGACAATGAAGAAAACAGGTCAATGAATTCAAAGACACAGAAATGCAAACTGCTTAAAAAATATTTAAAATGACAAAAAATAGAGCATTAATCTATTATTAACTAACTTAAAGAAATCTAATATGAATAAATGGAATTATGACAAAAGAGGAGTGAGAGAAATGACGGTAGAAAATTATTCAAATTTGATAAAAAATAATGTGTAGCTTCAATATCAAGAAGCTCAATGAATTCCAGGCACAAGAAACATAAAGAAAACACAAATAATATTATAATAAAATTGTTTAAAACCAATAATTAATAGAAAATCTTAAACTCATTCATAGGAAAAATACAATTTACATACACATGAACAAAAGTAAGAATGACAGAATTTTTTTTTTATCATTGGAAAGAATGTAAGCCAAAAGATAATGCAGGAATATTTTTAAATAACTGAAAGAAAAAGAAGGTAACAGTATGAATGATTTATCTGTGAAAGTATTCATTCCACTTTTTGAATCTTTTTGCAGGAAGTCATGTGTGTGTGTGTGTGTGTATAGTTAACCTTCGAGCAACATGGGTTTGAACTGGTTGGATCAACTTCTGTGTAAATTTTTTTCAGTAAACATATTGGAAAGATTTTTTGAGATTTGTGACAATTTGAAAAAACTTGTAGAAAAAAACACGTAGTTTAAAAATATTGAATTAAATTTTTAAAAGAAGTCCATTCTTTTAAGTGAAGTATCACAAGAATGGAAAAACAAATACCACATATACTTATCATTAAATTGAAACTAATCAATTAATACTTGTGAGCACATATGGAAATAACAGTCATTGGAAATCAAGCGGAGGGAAGGGAAGGAAGGGATGGGGAAATTTACACCTCATGGGTACAATGCACACTACTTGGGTGATGGACACACTTACAACTTTCACTCAAACTCTACAAAAGCAATTCATGTAATCAAAATGTTTGTATCCCTGTAATATTCTGAAATAAAATAAAATAAAATAAAATTATATTAAAAATTAAAATCAGTTCCCTATGGGGAATGGTTATGTTTGGATGGTAGATTGGGAAAACAAAGAAAAATCTATACTTTATAATATGTCTTTCATCCTGTCTCTTATTTTTAATATTTTATCCATGCATGTATGTTGCATTGATTAAATATGTTTGCCAAGTGTTTAAAAGAAGACTACAGAATAAACTATTTCAACTGTCAACAAATTGTTCTTTTGTAAAAAAAAATTATGCCATGAACTTATAAAATATATGTAAATACTACCCTGTTTTATAATTTACTACAATAAAATATCACCTCAAATATTTATCATTTATTTGTGTGAGAGACATTCTAAATCTGTTCCTTTAGTTATTTGGAAATACACAATAAATCTTTGTTAATTATAGTCACACTATTGAGCTACCGAAACCTAGATTTTATTCATTTAACTATATTTTTGTACACAATAACCTTCTTAGCCTGTGGTAAACATCATTCTGCTATCTCCATGGAAATCAATTGTTTTTTGCTCCCACACATGAGTGAGAAGATGTAATACTTGTCTTTGTTTGTGTGGCTTATTTCACCTAACATAATGTTCTCCAGTTTCACCCATGTTGTTGCAATGGCAGGATTCATTTTTTTTATGGCTGAATAATATTCCATTGTGTGTATACACCGCATTTTCTTTTTTATTTCTCTTTTCTTTTCTTTTCTTTTCTTTTCTTTTCTTTTCTTTTCTTTTCTTTTCTTTTCTTTTCTTTTCTTTTCTTTTCTTTTCTTTTCTTTTCTCTTTTCTTTCTTTTCTTTTCGACAGAGTCTTGCTCTGTTGTCTGGGCTAGAGTGCCATGGCATCAGCCTATTTCACAATAGTTCACGGCAACCTCAAACTCCTGGACTCATGCAATCCTCTTGCCTCAGCTTCCCAAGTAGCTGGGATTACACATGCATGCCACCATGCGGTGCTAATTTTTTTCTATTTTTAGTAGGGATGGGGTTTTACTCTTGTTCACGCTAGTGCCAAACTCTTTACCTCAAACAATTTTCCCCCTTTGGCCTCGCAGAGTGCTAGGATTACCAGCATAAGCCACTGCACCTGGTCAATATCACATTTTCTTTATGCATTCATCCACTGATAGATACTTAGGTTGATTCCATAAATATTATGAGCAGTCCTAAGATAAAATAAGAATGCAGATATCACTTTGATATACTAATTTCCTTTTAATATATATCTAGTTATGGGATTGTTGGATCAAATGGCAGTTCTATTTTGTTTTTTGAGAAATCTTCAAACTATTTTCATAATGGCTCTACTACTTTGCATTCCTAACAAAAGTGTACAAACTTGTGTACAAACATTACTTGTTTTTCTGTATGGCCGTTTATATTGAATTAGCCTCAAGTTCATTGATTATTTTCTTAGTTGTACTGACACTATTAATGAATATTTCAAAGGACTTTTCACTTTTTATTGTATATTTTCTTTCTGGAATTGCTTTGATCTTAGTCATGGTTTCTCTGCTAAAATTGCTCATCTGATTATTCATGTTGCCAATATTTCTGTTAGATCTTTGACCTAGCAATCATAGTTATGATGATAATGATGATTAGACTGTCTCTGATAGTTCTAATATCAGAGTAATCTCTGAGCCTGGTTCTGTTTTTTGCTCTGTATATTGACGGTGGGATGTATTTTCTTGTTTTCTGTGTATTTCATGGGCTTTATATTTTATTGAATGCCTGACATCAAATGTAGAGCAGGAGAGATTGAAATAAAAGATATTTATGCCTAGAAATAAACATGTGTCTTTTCATTCTTTAAGTCATTACAATAGGTTATTGTATCAATCTAGTCAGATGCTAAGCTGAGTTTCAGTTTTTGTGTTGCTATGTCCATTTTCGGTGTCTCACTGGTTTCAAATTTCTCCACTTTTGTATGATTTAGGATGACTGACTGAAAGTTTTAATTACTGTTCCTGTTTCATCCTCAAATTCCACTCTTTCTTGTGTACCCGTGGCATCAAAGTGTTCTTTCTCACTGCACTTGCTCCTCTCCCAGTGGTAGACTATTTTTGTTGTTTATTCCATGTTTACTAGCTTGGTGTCCAGAATAATGGCTGTTGGATGTCATGATTCAGCCCCAATTTTAGGCAAGATATATTTCCTTGTATTTCAGTATAAGGTTTTCTCAGTGATACTGTTCTTCCTTCCTATGTCAGTCAAAAATGTGCCTTCTAATTTTTGAGACATGTGCAGGAGAGTTTCCATATACTTTCTAAGATTTGAGATATTTCTATTGGTATTCTTACATATAATAGGTGGATGTCTGTTATGGACTGAACTGTGTCCCCTCCAAAATTCATACATTAACGCCCTAAACACTGATATAACTATATATGGAGATAGGGCTTTTAGGAGATAATTCAGGTCAAATGAAGTCATAGAGTGGGGCCCTAACTTGATAATAATGGGGCCTTACAAGGAGAGGAAGAACTCTAGATATCTCTCTCTCTGCCCCCCTACACTCTCTCTTTCTGCACTATGTGAGAACACAGAAACACTTGCTCTCTGTAAGTTAAAAGCAGATCCCTCACCAGAATCTGACCATAATGCTACCATGGCCTTAGAATTCCAGTTTCCATAACTATGAGAGATTAAATTTTTGTTGTTAAAGAACCCAATCTTAGTATTTTGTTATGGCAACCTGATCTAAAACAATGTCCATATCTTAATCCCTGGAACTGTGAATATGTTGTCTTAAATGTCAAAAGAGACTTTGCAGATATGATAGGGAAATTATCCTGAATTATTC
>RJWJ010031186.1:0-19399 GCA_004363605.1 Indri indri
TTGTAGGAAGAGAACAGTTTTATGTTTTGTTATTAAATATCAGATTCTGTGGCTTTCCAATTCTTATACGATTGAAAAAGGCCACAATCTGATGATCTATACAGGTTGCCTTTGAAATGTACTTATTTACTTCTCCAGAACTGGACAACTTCGAGGATTTGAGGTCTTAATTACTCTAAATTTTTTAAAGTGAAAAAATTGTGTTGCAAATACTAAATGGAATCTCCTTTCAGGGGTCTTCCAGAGAATGGAGTTTGGCACAGAGTCCTTCATGCTATGTGCTCTGTTTCTTGAACTGAGACACCTCCAGCCTTTGCCACTTAGAAGACTCCTGAGAGTAGCCTTCCACCTGCTACCGGCACTGATGAGTTATGGCTAGTAAACCCCCAACAAAAGAATAAATTACTGTTGCTATCTCTTAAGTTACCCCAGCAACTAAAACAGTGAGCAGGCTAAAAATATGAATAAACAAATTAATAATAATAGCAAATCTAAGAAACCCCATTAGCCAAGTAGAAAATACAAGCAAAACACATTGATCAGGCAGCTCCTAATGAAACAGAACAGCTGAGGGAGAGAGTACACTGGAAAAAAAATAATTTAAGAGCACTAAAGAAGATTCAAGTGTAACACAAATAAAACTTCTGGAACTGAAGAAACAAATACAAAACTAACAACAAGCCAAGACTTGGGAACCAAACAAAAAAAGAAATCAATATTTGAAGGAGAAGTTAGTTACCTTTATTAGTGGCTTGGAATAACAAGTAGAAGAAACTCAAAATTGACCAAAGTATAAAGATATTAAAACAGGGATAAAAAATAAGACAGAAAAAAGATTAGATACAAATAACTTTCAAGAGGAGAAAGAGAAACAGATGGAGAACAACAATTAAGGAAATGATAGAATGTGTTTTCTCATATAATAAAAGTCTTGAGTCTGCAGATTGATAATGTTCATTAAGTACTAGCAAAGGTTGATAAATGTAGCTATTTCCTGATTAAATTCCTGAATGTACAGACTTCCAGACAGAAATAGCAAGTTATTTATAGTGATAGTTATTAGAACTGTTTATGTATATTTTAATTCTCCTATTAGGCACATGGAAGATTTAAACATTTTCATCTCTTTTGAAGTTAGACTGATTATGTGACTTTCTTTGTCCAATAAAATATAAACAGAAGTGATGAGTGACAGATCTAGCTGGAAGCTTTAAAAACCAGTGCATAACTTGCTACACTCCGATCCTTTAGTTTTGGTGATTTTGGAACCATGGGTTAAAGCTTCCATCAGCCTGCATCCCTGTGATAAGCAGGGCCCCTGCCAACCCGCATACTTATCCACATAGATACTTTGAGTGTGTAAACATGTACTGCATTAAGGCATTGGTCTTGGGAGATGTTTGGTAATGTGGCACAATCTAGCCAATTCTGTCAGAGCAATGGAAATTAGATAGTAGTGGAAAAACATCTGCAAACTGCCAAGAAAATGGTCTTCACCCAATCATCAGGGAGTTAAAAGCCAAATGCAAGGACCTGACTCCTTGATAAAACATACAGATAATGGATATTTCCCTCTAAATATCAGCTTATGTATGCACAAAATTGCATAAACTCTATATAAGGCTGAGAAATGTGCTTTCCTTTTTAAACTTAGAATTAGATTGTTATTTTAAATAGAATTTTGACAGACAAAAAGGGAAAGTTCAAAGAAAAAAATTATCTTATTTTTTCATTTAAGATATCAGCTATAAGAGTTGCACTGTTAACACATCCTTTAATTTATAAATCTAGCAGTTGATGTTCTTATATTCTCAGGAACAAACAATGAAATTTAATACAAATGTGTCATTATTTTAAAAGCTGGCATTTATTCATATATTCGTTGATTATATTATTATTGGCATATCATAATCCACGTAATCATCTACTATATAAACCTTTGTTTTTATCGTTTTCTCCTAACATTTAAAAATTCATCTTTTAAATATGCTTCAACAAACAACACAACTTTTTTGAACTTTACATGACAATTAAACATGATGCTTATTAATTTATACAATGTATAACTGATATATATATATTTTTAATTGGAACTATTGTGAACAGTTATGCTATTTATTCAAACACATAAAATCCCTCTAGGACAGAACTATTGTGATGAAGGTGTGAGATTCTTCAATTTATTAGTTGATGCCAAAAGCTATTTTAAAATGCTGCACCAATTTCCACTCCCACCATTAGTATATGAGAGTACCCATTGCTCCACATACTTGACAAAAAGTTTTAAGACTTTTGCATATTTGCCACTACAGGGAGTATACGCAAGGGTCTTTTGGTGTTAATTTGTATTTACCAGATTACTTACGGGTCTGAAAATCTTTTTTGCATTTGTATTGTCCATTTGGATTTATGTTTTATAAGTCTCTCTTGCATATTTTGGCTTAGTTTCTGAATAATCTCTTTAAATTGATTTATGAACTTTTTTGCATATTTAAATTTGGATATTAATCTTTTAATCCAATATCAGATTATAACTTGAATTCTCATTTTACTTATTCATTAATTTATTTATTCATAATTTATTAACATAGTTAATGTATCTTGTTAACAAATTCTTTTTTACTCTATCATTATTAAGTAATTCCCTTCTATTGTTATCTGAAAGCTTGAGAGTTTTCACTTTCACATTTATAACTTTATTTTCCAACAGGAGAGTAGAGAAATAGGGTAAGAAAGGAAAGGCAGTCCATTCATATATTCCTTATGAAACAGTGGCCCACGTGGTAACTGAAATTTAATCTTACTAAGGAACTTCGGATGCCAGTGAAAACTTCTGCCTGACCTCACCCTGCCTAGGGTCGAAAGACTTGAGTATGTGCACTGTCTCCTATAAGGCCATTGTTTGAGGGTAGTACCTGGGAAGGGTCTGAGTGTGTGTATGTGTGTGTGTTTGTCTGTTCATGCTCGTGTGTGTGTGTGTGTGTGTGTGTGTGTGTGTGTCTTTAATTATCTAGCTTATCTGGCAGCATAGTGTGTTTTGGCAGCCAGAAAGAGACCTCGGACAAAAACAATGTAGAGTTATCCACTGGAAATGGAGCCAGTGTGCACTGAAGAGCAAAGGACTACTGAATATGGATAGACCACCAATAGCATCATCTGCTCCAGAACAGTAGGCAGCGATGTGCTATTATCCCTGTATCTTACTATTTTTTTTTCATAGTTTGCAGCTTATTTCATTCCATGCAGTATTCTGGACAGTTTCCTTTCCTATAAATACTCTTGCTAGTGCCTTTTCTTTTCAGCTGAGTTTAACCTTAGTGAGTTTGTCATTTAAAAGAGAGGTTTTTGTTATTTTTTTTTCTTGTATCTCTTTCTAGTTTCCTAATATGAAATTCCTTTTGGCTTCCTAGCAGAAGCCAGGAACCAACTTGAGAACCAACTGCTTTGCTGCTGCTGACTGAGGAAACTGAATATCCATCTGCATTAAGTTGCTACGGCTTCCATAACAATGCTTCACAAAGTGAGTGGCTTAAACAACAGAAATTTATTTTCTCATAGTTCTAGAGGCTGGAAATCCAAGATCCAGGTGCCAGCAGATTTGGTTTCTACTGAGCCTCTTTCTTTGTGTGGCAGATGGCCACCTTCGTATGGTTTGGTCCTTATGTGGCTGTCTCCCTGTACACATGCAGCCATGATATCCTTCCAGCTGTCCTAATTTTCTCTTCTTATAGGGACTCCAGTAAGAGTGGATTAGGGCCCATGTTAATGGGCTGACCGCCTCGTTTTAAATTAATTACTTCTTTAAATGACCTATTTCAAAAACGCAGTCACATTCGGAGGAGATTAAGATTTCAACATATGGATTTGGGGAAGATGGACACAATTCAGCCCATAACACCTTCTTAGAAATTCTTTGATATTTCAGTGGCTTTCCAGTGAGCTATTGAGAACTATGCACTTTGGTACTTTAGGCTGAGGCCTTTAGCATTTACTTCATTGGCTTGGACAACGTTTCTCTAAACTGTGGTAGTGGTTTACCTAATGTTTTCTTCCACAGTTCTTTTATAGTAATGGAAGCTCATAGCTCCTAATTTAAGACCTGTAAGCTGGAATGTGGTGTGGCTCTTCTTCAATTATATCTATTATCTATCTATCTATCTATCTATCTATCTATCTATCTATCTATCTACCATCTATCTGCATTAGTTTACTAGGGCTGCCATAACCAAGTACATAGACTGGGTGTTTGCCAGCAGAGTTGTTTTCTTCTGAGATCATTCTCCTTGGCCTGTAGATGGCTGTCTTCTCCCAGTGTCTTTACACTGTCTTTCTTCTGTACCTTTGTCCAAATTTCCTCTTCTTATAAGGAAGGATACAAGTCATATTGCTTTTGGGTCAACTCTAATGAATTCACTATAATTTAACTACCTCTTTAAATACTCCATCTCACATTCTGAGGTACTTTAGTACTGTCGTGTATGAATTTTGGTGGCAAACAATTCAGCCCATAACTCTGTCTTCCATGTATCTAGCTAGCTATTGGATTGCTTGATGGAGCAATTTATAATTAAAACGAATTTATTGGTTCACAGTTCTGGAGGCTAGGGAGTCTAGGATCAAGGCACCAGCATCTGGTAAGGGCCCTCTCTGCAGGCAAGAGCGCTCTCTGGCTGAAGGCGGAAGGCAAGAGAAAGAACCTACTCCCCAAACCCTTTTAATAACAGCATCAGTCCACTCTTGAGGGCAGAGCCCTCATGAACTAAACACCTCCCCTTTAGGCCCCTCATTCCCATTAGGCCCGACTTTCCAATACCTTTACACTGACAATTAAATTCCAATATGTGTTCTGGAGGGGACATTCAAACCATGGCAGATAGTAAATTTGTGGATTTTTTAAACCGCTGAATTTATGGTAATCTGTTACACAGTATTAGAAACTAATATACCTTTCTATTCAGACTAGCCTGTCTGGCAGTATCTTAATATATTCCGGATCGTCACAATTCGAAGGGGAGTTCCATTTGCATCTCATCTGTAGAGAGGCCAGAGATGCCGCCAAACATACTCAAATGCATAGGAAAGCCCCTCAGAGTACAGGAAGTTGCAGCCCCAAAAGGTAATAGCGCCAAGGTTGAGAAACCCTGCACTAAGCTATTTTGTTAGAATTATCTTCAATTGGAAAAGGAACACTAAATTGGAGTTATGATCTTGAGAATAGAAACAAATTTCTGGGAATAAGTTAGGGATTTTCATGAACCATATAACTTTTCTTGGGATACCAGGATATTATTAAATACTGCATAATTAGTAGGATTATTGTCAGAGTTTTCAAACTAAATTTTCTACTTCCTACATGTAAAGATTAAGTTTTAAGGTATGTATTAATATTTATAAAAAATTCCCATACATGAGAAAATCGAAGCTCTTAAAGTTTAGAACATTTTGCTCATGATGTGTAAACTATTTGAGTTATTCTTTTCCTTTGTCTTTTACTTTTTGAAAATATTTTCTTACATTTTGCAGGGTCCCAATGGAGGCGTTTAATTGGTAGAAGTAATTCAATATTTGGCTTCTGCACTTTCTTCATATGCCATTCCATCTCTCATCAGAAAGCTTCCTAGGTTGCTGGCAGAGTATCTGTTTAAAATATCCAATGCATGCCACATAATTCCAAAGTTTGTGGGTGACATAAACACGTAGAGAAAAGATTATACCTTTATATAATTCCAGAGCAAAAAATTTTTAGAACATCAGACAATTAAGTATTGGATGTAAAATTTTGTAATAGTAAATACATAAATAAAAGCTAGAGCTGATAACATACTGAAGTTACTTATAACCATTGGACAGGATAAGCATTAAACGAATGCAAGTTTGGAGTCCGTTTTCTTCAGTGCCGTTTTGAGTTGTTGGTATTCAGCAGGACTCTGTGATTATCACATGTTCTCTGAGGAGAATTTTAAACAATAGAAAAATATTCTAAAAGCACAGGATTTCTGTAAGTTACTACCAGCTGACAGTCAATGAGATTCCATAATGCAGATCTTGTGTCATTTGCTATGAATTCCAACACTCTCCTGCTGACAGGAACCATCAGGACATTCAACAGAAAACAGAAAAATGAGCATGAAAGAAGTATTGTGACAAAATTGCAAAAACATGTTGAATATCAAGGTCCATTTATTTACCAGCAAGAAAAACAATACAGAGAAGCTGATCCATATTGTTCACAAGGCTCTGCCTTCACTGAGCCTTTGCTAACAAATTAGTATTGCAAAATAAACTCTCCGTATTTTCTCATTCATAGTCTCAAATTTCCTATTTATAATTAGACTAGCTCCCAAAGAAAATGGAAATGCAAATAGCAAATAACTAAGAAAATCTGAAGTTTTATCCAGAAGTGGCTTATCTGATAAGTTTAGCTGTCTCATCTTTAAAAAGAATATAAAGAATTGAAAGATACACCAGGGTAACCAAAACATACATTAGCATGTCCATACATTAATAACATGGGCGGGCACACATAATGCTCATTGTAAGACACTTCTGATGGCTGTCTCTAGATAGTAATTCATTTAATCCTCGCAGCAACCTTATAAGTTAAGCACTATGTTTATCTCCATTTGACAAATGAAAGAACGGAAGCAGGAGAGTTTAAGTGACTTTAGGAAGGAGTAGAGCCAGCAAGGGGGTTGACAAATATTCACAACAGAGTCCTTACTCGTAACCAATTTTCTATTTAGTATTTAGCCAAGCATTTGTTTTGTTTTTATCCTTCGAAGAAGCACCCTGAGCTGGTTGCTGGTATAGAGATAAATATTAAAAACCCATAAATCAATAAATCAAATTTTAGTGTGTGTTGTGATGTGGACACAAAGAAGGTACTATTGCTTGCCAAGAAATAAAAGGGAAAACAAGAAGACAATCAGGTTAATGGTAAACAGTTTTGTTTAGTTCAACTTCCCATTATAGTATTGCCATTTGAACACACTGATATCGCCAATTTTATCCGTAATGATGAACTCCTATTGCCAAAGAAAATTTAATTTGTGCTCAAAGAAGTTTGCTTAAGAAAGAAGGCATATAGGCAGCACGTAATAATCTTTTCTCCTAGATAGTTTAGATGTTTTAGACTTACTGCTTATTTTGTTCTCATTATATTGAAGTTTTTTTCTTTGGGGTTGATATAGGGCTTACCATATACATTTTAACTTAGATAAGACAGCTTAAAATAAAATGAAAAACGTTATAACTCTCTCATTTAGTTTGCTAGTGCCACTACCTGAGTCCCATATTTACAAATCTCATTTGTAAGTTCCACAACATATTCTTAAAAATTTATTTCTTGGTTCATATTATAATTTTCACACTAGAATACCTTTCGCTCTCTTTCCTCAACCCTACCACCCAGCTCACAGAGTTAGCTTCTTTTAGAACACTTTGGGACATTTCTTAATCTCCACCAATATCATTATAATAATTTTTGTTTTTCCTTTTATTTTCAGAATTTCGACTCTGATTTATTTTTCTTCTGGGATGAGCATCATGAAGATTGGTTCAAATATTTGATAAATAGATTAGTAAATACTGATTTGGCATTGATTCATTCTATGAACATTAATAGATAGCTGTTTTGTACCAGATACTATTCTAAGCACAGGAGTTGAGAAAACTCAGTAAGAAATGGGGTATTACTCTGTCTCAGTGTGCTTACCATATTGCCAAGGAAAGCTTAGAGAATATACAAATGTAATAGTTTTTATCATTGAAAATAAAGCATTTTTAAAAACTTTACAAGATTAATTTAGTTCACAAAGAAATGGGTGACTAATTTTGTTTGGTCTGGAAAGCTGAAGGACACCTTCCTAGACTTGGCATATCTTGACATGTAAATTCAGTATTCTAGGCATAGTTACAAAATACAAGTCGTTTGGGATGAGCAGGTAGCTCCATTTGACAGATATCTCGGGTGTATAGGAGAAGAATGAGAAGACAGTAACTCTAGAGAATTAGGTAGGGATGATTATGGTGAGCTCTTCATGCTATGCTATGGATTTTCTACTTTATCCAGCTGACAACACGAAGCAACTGATAGTGTGAAGTTGGAACATAATGAGGATCACATTTTAATTTTTGTTGTTGTTATTATTTTTAGAAAGGTTTGTCTGCCAAATTTTGGAAGATGAAGCACCTAGACCAGTTAAGAGACAGCGATGATAGTCCAGCTAAGAGACAGTTGCCTGAAGTCAGGCAGTACCAGTGGAGATGGAACAGACAGGGTGGATATAAAAGTTGTTAAGAAGATAAAAGCAGTAGGATTGGGTCAGCCATTTATGCATAGACTGAGAGAAATAAAATATTTGAAGGTAAATTTTAGGGTTTATGATTGCATGACTTCATTGATGGTGATGTAATTTAAGAGTAATGAGTTTTGGAGGAAAATTAATGCTTTTCATTTTGAACACTACGGTTTTGATATACCCATGGGGCACCAGTTAGCTGTGCCTGGTAGGTCATTGAACACAAAGGTCTGAAGTCAAGGACCAAGTTCTGTGCTAGAAATGTATATTTGGAAATCATTCACATATTAGGAATGTGTGAACTTCATGAAAGTGAAGAAAATCCTAGTTTGAAAATATGAAGTCTGAAAGAACAGAATTTTGTGGGGAAAATACAAAAAAAAAAAAATTTAAGTAGTAGGCAAAGGAGAAATCATTTAGGAAAGGTGGCTACCTTTCCTACTTTAATAATTATACTTATTTTTCATTAATTAGCTAATTTGTTAAATGATAATTAAAGATCAACAGACCTATTTACTAGTTTGATCTGCTATGCAGTATAAGTGATACATGATCATGCAAGCAAATAACTAAAACACTTATATGGAAACTCTACACATTTCATTAGAGAAACAAATTAATATGATAAGAGATTTTTTAAAAAGTGTAAGCACATGTGTGTATCTTTAATTAAATAGCTGTACTAAAAGCTTTATTTAAGTGAATTAACACATACATCTAATGCAATTGCTAAGACTCCAACTCAAAAATACCTAATTCTTCTAGGAAAGTTAAAGCCTACATTGACCCCCATTTTAATAAACCATAAAATATTTATATTCTGTTTACATTTTTATTAAAGCTTTCATATTTGGAGATAATGTATTCAAGAAATTAAGATAAGTCATTATATGAGGCCATATAATTAGGCAAACAAGGCCAGAAAGTTTTAGAAAAACTTTTTTTGAAATACAGGTGACCACGGGGTTATAAATGAGATACGTTCCTGAGAATATCTTTAGGTCAGATTTGTATGTAACTTGGATCCCTGATGAATAGCGCATATAAGTAATAGTAACAGTACTATAATGGCTTCTATATGGTAATAGTATTATAGTGTAATAGTGTAGTAGTAGTAATTATATTCTGTGCTGTAATAATAAGTTCCAGAAACTATTGTGCTCTTTCTCTTAACTCAAACAGAACATAAAAACAAACTCTTATAAAAAGTTTAGATAGGAGAAATTTCAAGAAACAATATTAAAGGTTAACACGCACCTAATGTGTAACATTAGGCTACTAGGAGTGTTACACTTACTTTGATCTTCTAGCCGAATCAATAATAACCTTTCTATTTCAATAACTAATCTATTACACTGCTTAGTAATAATTGATGCTTTCATTGGAGCACTACCTTTCACATGTCCCATTATTCTCACTTTATCCCATGTATTAGTCGTTGTTGCAATAGTTACGCAAGTGAAGCCTAATGCTTTCCCAATAAATGATGACGTTTGGCCTTTTTCCAAATGCTTCATTATTTCTACTTTCCTTTCCATTGTAATCACCTTTATTTTCGCTGAAGGATCATCTGTACTTTCAGTGGACTTTTCCTTTGGAGGCATGGTCATAAGGGTAAACACAGACTTATACAATCAAATAAAAAACTTAATACAAAAGTGATGTTTTGAGTAAGTGATCGCACAAACAAGGAGACTTGCCGCTAGTGTAAAGATGCCGCACCAATGAACTGCTTACACCATGCAGGTTTGTTTACACAAGCGGAAGAAACTAGTTCCTGAATTATTAATTTAATTATTTAATTATAAATTATCCTTTGGGGAGCCTTGGGAGCCTGTTCACATGTATGGATTGCCATAACTTGGGTCGTCCATAACCCGGTGACTGCCTGTAATCATTTTTAGAGAATCCTAAAAACAAAAGCATTAAAACATTTTGCTTACACTCTAGGACTCTGTAGTGCGTGAAGTTCCATGCATGGAATTTAATCTTATTCACGCTATTATACTTTACAATTCTGTCAGAATTTTTTTTTTTTCTTTTTACTTCCTTTTACTCATCTAGACTTTGGAATTCATAGAATGCAAGGATCTCGCCTGTGTTTGCAAACTTAACAAGATAGTAGAGGACATTTGAACAAGTTGTGTTTGATTCCAAACCTCAGTCTTTTTCCTTCTACAGTATTACATCGTCTTTCCAGGAACTCTGCTTCTAGATCAGCCAGGTAGGCACAAATAAAATGTATGCACAACTCTCCTGAAAAAAATCCTTTAAATCATCCAAAAAGTCCATTACATATGGTAATGAAATATGCATTACCCATTGATTTCTCAGTAACGTCAACATAGCCAAAGATTTCTTCCTTGTTCAAAAATCTAGTAGATTAATATTTGACTTGTGCTTAGACACCAGATAGATAAATATAGGTATGTATACAAATTTAAATATGCATACGCACATATATACATATAAATGCACACAGACATTGATATAAGGATACACATATGTGTGCATCATTGTTATATTGTTTTTGCTAAATATGAAAATTAAATGTACATGTATTTATTCCATTATATTTTCTGCTAGCCCCTGCTTTTCCTCTGAGGAACTGAAGCTTATGTACAAAATGTTCTCAAAAGAAAATATCACACTGTAAAAAAGATTTTCTAAGTATTACTAAAGTGAGCACGAATAAGAAAGGCGATGTACGAGAGATTTTTTTCCTGTCAGGCCTGTGCTGGAGCCTCACTCTGCTTCTCACTGACACCCCTGTTGTGCTTCCCACTATTGACATAGTCTTGAAGCAGTTATTTTGAGATGAAGTCTGTGTTAATATAAGAACATTACCTTTAGCACATTCAATTTGCGTAAAAGAGTTTTACTTTCCACAGCAAGGACTGCCAATGTTGGAATATTTTAAATTTTACTCCAGTGATTCTCTCTCATAACTGAATAGAATTAAATAGAACTAATAACATGATGGAATAAATACATACATACATGTATATATACACACATGCACATGTAATAGAGTAAGAGAGGGAAAGTGTGTGTGTGAGAAAGATAAATGTTGTAACAGACCAAATGTTCCTATACATTTTCAGTGTCTTGCAGCTGTGAAAATAGAGGTATAACAAATCACCGAGCAATGTTGGAAATTTTACTTATGTATGTAGGATATGCACCAAAATCCACCTCCCCCCCCCCCCCGTTTTTTTTGTTAAAACAGAACTCATGACTGACTAAAGGAAGTGTCATATTTTGATGAACACTCTGTTTGCACTAAAGTACACGATATGCTCCTGGATAAAAATTTGGCAGAGTTGAACTTTTAATCATAAAATAAATATACTTAAGTTACTGAGCCTTTACTTTCTTCCTTTCTAAGTTGGAAGACTTCCATCACTGTGCTTAAATGTGAAGACCTCACAACTAGGATCAGTTTTCTACAGAGACTTTGCTGGAAATTCTACACAGAACAAAAACATTTCACGCTATATATGGTGATGCGGCATACTTCTTGTTTTTGAACTAGATGGACTAAAGATGAAATGATGAAATGTGAGTTCTTCTGTAGTATACTTAGCAATATATCAAATAAAACTATTAAAATCTATTCATCCAATTATCTTTTGTGTTTGAAAGTTATTTTTGCTGGGACAAAGAGATGAAAAACCGGATCTGGCTTTGGAGGTTTTTTGAAAGGGGAACATTTTTATGTCCAGTGTCATATTCCTCATTGCACCAACATGAAATGGTGAAATTAGGGATTATAGATCACCGAAATTTTCACAAGCAATAGTGAGAAGAAGATAGAGGGCAAGGGGCAGTAGAACTGTGAAGCCAGAAATGTGTTTTCCTGTTCCCAGCCAATAAAGTATATATTTTCTAGAAAATCACTGTCTCAATGTGCATGTCATATTTTTTAATTAACAGATGAAATAGCTTTATCTTGGCTTTAAATAAACCTTGATTTAAATATTTTAAAAGAGTGCTTTGATAGCATTCTGTTAGAAAGTCTGAAAAAAAACTTTTTTCATGATGGATACATATTTATAAATAAATATTTAGTTTCAAGCAGACAACTCGATACTTTCCTTGGCATCTAGGGACCCATCTATTTTATTTCCCTTCCATAATTTTCCTCTCTCCCCTTCAATTGCTAAAGTGCTGCCATGTTGCTTCTAATTCTATCTGCAGATCATGAAGATTAATGTATCTGCACCAAATAATTTGCCATCCCAGCAGTATTGCTTCTTGACTTGTCCTGATCTTCCATAGTTTTGTGCCTTTGCAGAATTTATCTTCTTCCTTGAAGCTCTCCCACTTTGTCTATCAAGTAGTTTATCAAAAGCTATTTCCATTTGGAGAACTAATTCCTTCCTCCTATGTGATTCTATTACTCTTTTCACATGCTGCCATTTTAGCATTTTTATATTTTACTGTCATTACATGTCCAAGTGTGTCTAGAACAACTGTGCACCTAGAACACCTACAAAATACACTCTACTCCAATCACCAAGTGTAATTCTGGGTGAAAATAGGCTGTGACAAAAGCTCAATAAATGGGTGAAGAGGCAGGAAGTGTGTGCTGCTAAGACGGAGAGCGCATGGTGTTATTGTGGACCCTGATCTCGGAGGAAGATGAGAGAACAGAGGGTTCGTCAAATATTGTCCCATTGAACAGCTTTGTCTATGGGAAAGGAGTCATTTTAAAATAAAGCTCTATTGTCTTCTTACATACCAAGACCTTCATATGTGTTATCTTACAATGTAAACCTACTCAAGGAACTAATTGTCTAATCAGTTATTATAATAGGTAATAAGAAATTTATTGAGTTAAATATTTCCCTCTCAAAAGAAGCAAGTAACAAAAAACAAAACAAAATTAGATTAAAATAAGTGTATTTAGTATAATTTCCAAAGGCCTATTTTATTAAGAATGAATTATAAATTGGTTCATATATTTTAAAAGTGAAATCACAATAGCCTGTATGTTTAAAAGCCTAATAAAATGTGCTAACACATTAAGACCTAACAATATAGAAGAATATTAATTTAAATAAAAACAAGTAAGATTTGAAATAAATTTAATGACTCCCAAAAAGATGCAAGCTGTGTTTTCTTCCTATTTGGTTATCTAAGTATGCCTCATATATTCTAAACTCTCTTTGAATATAATTTGATCTATGCTTACAATAGAAATATGAATGCATATAAACAAACTTAATATAATTTGGTAGTTTCAATGCATAAAATCAAAGAAAATATGTATTATACATACATATATATCTAGTTTCTATGGTGACCTGGTCACTGGGAATATAGTTTTGCATGAACAATAGCATATAGTCATCACTTTGAATTTCCTGACCTCTCTTTTCTGTTTAAATGCTGCATTAGCAGATTTTAGTGGCTAATGTTTAGTATAGCTTATAAATTTTGTTAATGCTATCTGTTTGGACAACACATTTGCTCAACAGTTACTTTGGGAAAAAGAAATTTAAGCTTCTTTTGAGAAGTTTTATCTTGGCTTTAAATAAACCTTGAGATTACAGCAAATCAAAATAAACATGAACAATGCAGTAAATTGCACATTTTATTTAATTACATGTGGCTTTTAAACTAGAAATAAAGAGAATACAAGCATTTCAATATTTACAAAGCTATTGGTTAATAAGCATTTAAGGCATCCTTTAGAATTAACATAGCATTTCTATAATTAGCCCTAAGCTATTATGTTTATAATGTCAATATAAAGCTATAATGTCAGAGAAAGAGAATACTATGCCAGATACATGGGGTCCTAATCTCAGATTTCTTGGTGCCAGATATTTGTATGACATAAGGCCATCAACTTTTCAGGTTTTCCGTTTCCTTATTTACAAAATCATAAGTAATAAAACATAAAATTTTATTTTCTATCTCTAATTCTATAAGTCTAAAGGCCTATATAAACTTCAAATGAAAAAAAAATAGCTATGTATTTTTTTAAAATTCTAATTGTTGCATGATTTACAATAGCAAAAACTAGATTAAAAGTAAATGTTGGGGTACGGTGTGCACCTTTTGGGGGATGGACACTCTTGAAGCTCTGACTTGGGGGGGCAAAGGCAATATATGTACCCCAAACATTTGTATCCCCGTAATATGCTGAAATAAAAAATAATAATAAAATAAAATAAAATATTTCAAAAAAAAAGTAAATGTTGGGAATGGTTACATGATCTATGACATAATACAATAAAGGTTTTTGTTATTAAGTAATACATATGTGGACTGTATATTTAAAATAAAAGCTTATGTATAATAATGTGAAAATGCGAAAAAATTGACTGCGTTGAAGATATTTGTATAAAAAGTAAGAGCTCATATGTAAAGAATCGAAGTAGTCAGATTAAATTAAAAATGTGTGTTAAAAATGTCATTTGTTTTTTGCTGCAGCTGTTGTTTATCTATTCTAACTGGTTAAATACAAAATATTTTTAAAAGAAAAATATAATATGTAATATTAATACAGCAATAAATAGAGGTGAGAGAATTTAACCTCAGTGCTTAATTGTGAAAAAGGAGCACTCTGAGAAGAGTGCATACTTGACTAGTGTACACAAATTGAAAAACACAATAGCCATGAGATTACAAAGCAATTAAGAGCAGATACTTCCGTATCAGACAGGCTTTGGGTTCACATTTGACATTTCCCAGGCCTGGATGAATTCAGGCAAGTTACTTAACCTCCATGAAGGCAGGCTATCTAAGATGCAAGAGGAGCAAACAGTATAAAATGCCCTATAAAATCAATTTTGAATGTTATAAGTAAACGTGTGAAGTTTTTATTATGATGTTTAACTTGTAAATACTCACTATATGCTCAATAACATCATACTAAATTTATTAGAAGATAAAGGATATTTTTTTCTTGCTTCTAGAGACAGAAACCTGAAAGTTGTAATATGGTCACCCTAATATTATGACAAATATCAGGTTTCATACAGGTTTAGCATATTTGCAATGCGATTTTACAGAGAGGTGGACAGATTTAGAGGAAAAACATTTAATTCAAAGTAACATGCAATAAGATCTTTTTGGCTTGACTTCTCCATATATTGCCAATATGCATAGCATAATTAAAAAGCCAGGAAACATGTGAATATAATATCTGCAGTAGCTAGTCAGAAAGAAAGATGGTGGTAACTAACAATTTGAATGATTGCAATAGGAATATGGGATGAAGTGAAATGGTTATAAATTGCAAAAAAGGGGATTTAGCAACAAGAATTACTTGACACTAGGACTACATAAAAATGTCACGCCATTATTTAATCCAAAAATTTTGTTACAGAGAAAAATGTGGGTATGGATATAAGATTAAGAAAGAGTGATTTAATTTTTTTATTGCATTTATCATTTTGGGATGAAAGTATTTATGGCTACATTTAAGTGGATGGTTAAGGGGAATAAATGAGCTAAACTGAGAACACCTACCTACACCAGATATTAATCACTGAGCATCCGTTATCCTTATACTTTTACTATTTAAATTTTAGGATAAAGGGATGTGTGCGTGTGTGTCTGTGTGTGTGTGTGTGTGTGTGTGAGAGAGAGAGAGAGAGAGAGAGAGAGAGAGAGAGAGAGAGAGAGAGAGAGAGAAGATATATGTGCCTATGCATGTGCATGAGTAGAATAAGGAGTCAATTCATTAAGTCCAGGAAACCAACCGCATTTTAGAAGAGAGAAATGTATGTAGATGACATTACAACTTAGTACTTATAAGTAACCTCTAAGAAAGTGTGGCTGCAGCTTGAACTGTATTTACCGTTTTTTGTGTCAGAAAAACAGGCAAAGAAACAGAGACATTGGGGATAATAAAATGTACGTGACAGGCAAAGAAGCAAGAGTGAAGCATCATGCGTCTCTTTCAGCATGATCCATTTGAGAGAACATATCGTTGTATTTTTATGAGAAAAAGTCATAAAGCAATTAGGAAATATAAGGCATATAAACTAGATGTATAAATGTTTATTCTTTTTTCTCCAAAGAGAAGCATGATTTAAAACTTACTTGCAGGAATTCAAGGAAGAAAAAGGTAGGCAGGTAGATAATCCTTGTTCTGACTAATACTGCTGAAGTCTTCTGAGGTTCTATAGGTGTCTCTGAAAACTTGAATTACAAAAATGTCCTACTCCCCATGTAGACAGGCAGAAAGAACAGCACACAAAGCTAAATTTCAGTTGCTAACACTAAGTGAGAGTAAGTGACATTTTAAGTAATTCAAGGGCAAAGGAAATGTATTATTTTTAGGTCTTCGAACAGTGAAACTTGTGGCTCCAGATCAGCATTACATGTTTGTACTCTAAATTTTGAGATCTACACAAACACACAGAGTTCTACATTGAAACATTCCATTTATAAACAGCACAAGAACTGAACCCTATTCATTTCTTTCCAATTACTTTATTCTGGAATTCTATGCATTAAATATTGCCTTATAATAACTTAACATCCAAGTAGGGAATACAAATATCCAACTTATTAGAAGATATCGTAGTGGTGGTGTTGTTAGTTAGCATTTGCCTTATTTTATGAAGATGGCAAAGGTAAGAGGTCAAAATGTATAAAGTGTAGATTTAGGGTGGTCATTAATATCAATATTGAGAACCAGAAGGAACTATGTGAAGTTTTTCTAGACAGTTAAGAGCACAAGTGAGGTATAGCGTTATAAATATAACACGTTGACTGTCTAGCCAAACTGGAAGAGACTTCTGTCCTCCATCTCCATTGAACTCAAAAATGTCAGACTCACTAAAACATGTTTACTGTTGCATCCACATTGTTTAGCATGATCCCCTGTAAAGAAAGAAGCTAAGTAAAATTTAAGCTGAAGAAATAAAAGGAAAATATAGTGGGTTTCCTCCTTTTAGATTTCATGTATTGGGTAAGTTTAAGTTGATGGATAGTTTTTCTGAATATCTTATTTTTATAACTCAATTACCTCCCATGTTTCCACTAATATTTTCTGATATAGAAAAATGCAGAAGAGCTAGTTACTCTAAGATTTCATGACTTAAGCTCATATACTAAGAAGATTTAAGAACTTAAAATATTTCTAAACTATTTAGGAAATGCTTACAGTAAAAATTGATTTTTTCATATTTTCACAGAGTTTCAAAGTAAGCAATACCAGTTTGATGGACTGTGATTTTTAAAGATTTCCCTAATAGAATATTTTATATTTTCCATTCTTAGCCCAAAGCCCATATTCCCCACCTCTGCACCATCCAGAGGAAAAAATATTTTCTTGAAAAGAAAAGAATTATATATTAAAATGTTTTATAATATTGATTTATGTTTTGGAATTTAATCTAAAAAGGAAGAAAATGAATGATCCTCTGCATGGGGTCACAGTTAAATAATTTTGCTTTATGATATAAATATGAAAGGATCCACAATTAGGACTAATAAAGTTGCTTTTAAATATCCCTTTCTTGAAGCAGATGGAAATTGATATGGCAAGAGATAAGAACGTACGTTGGGAGGAAGACCTCTTTTTAATGTTTTGCTAGGACTATTAGGTTTTTCAGTTTTTCTGACCTATCTTTTACCACATGTTCGACAGGACTATGCTTTTATGTTTGTTAATTTGTTTTACTCCTTTTTATACCTCTGCAAAAATAGCAATGTTCACTTCTTCATTTGCTCATGTCTTATTTTAGGTTGAGTAAAAATATACTACTAGGCTACACTTTCCCTATACGGAGGGAAGGCACGGAGTAGTTTTCTTTATCAGCATGCCCTCCTGCCAATGTCACACTAAATATTCCTATCTGTCATCTCAAGAAATATTTTCAATTAGGTCATCAACACTTTCTTTGTATAAAGAAAATTAAATTTTATTCCAAAGTTATAAAGTCCGGAATTTTATAATATCCTTTGACATAATTTTAACAGTCAAGTTATGTTCTATTTGGATGACACTAAACACTTGAGTTTTTAATTACTCCTCTGATATTTAGCTGCTATAATTTTCTATTATATTAAAGAGTTATTTGATTTAATTAGCAACACCCCCTCCCCCTAGAACTACAACCTAAACAGTAGTTCTTAGGTAGCTTGTAGTTTATATAGACTGGTTATGGCTACCTAAGCATGAACTTAATTAAAAGCAATATCTCAAAGCTGTAATGTGAGTGGGTGGCAACGGAAATTAATGATTTTTACAAAAGTTATTATAACAGATCTACCTCTTTAAATCAAACCAAATAGTTCTCAGCATGGGGGACTATTGAAAAACTTCAGAGCTAATGACTAATATTCACTGAATATAGGAATCACGCCCTACTCAGGTATAATCAGACAACAAAAAGATGTCAAATTATTTGACAATTAAGAAGATATAAAAAGATATGAGCAAGTGCTCAAATTCTTGTCTTATGAAATGTTAATCATATTCACCCTTTGGGAATGGCAGCACTGTGTTATTAGATATTTAGCTCCTTGGAGAGATATATCATATTATAATGTTGGCCAAATGGCTCAATTAATGAAAATACACATGTGAAAATGAATAATTCGATTGTAACAGCAACAGTGTATTGACCTAACAAGGTGTGAATTAAAGTTTTGCTCCATGTAAAAAAAGCAGAAAGATATTTGGGGGAGCAGTGTTAGCCAAAGAAAAGTTACAGTATTAGAAATGGTTAGCCCTTGTTAATTCTAGAACCTTGGGAAGTGACTACAACCTTAAGAGACTCATCCTCATCCCTCTTTACCTTATCTGTAAGTGGGGAAATAAGAAAATACATTTCCAAAGAGCTAAAAGATATAAATCAGAAATGCAGAGCATGATATCTGGTGCTCTATATTGTTTAAATTTTAGTAGCTGCTTATGCAGCTGTTGTTTTTCCCACTGTAGCTGCTCCTACAAATGTTGCTGTTGGTGGTGTTAGGACTGCCACTCTGCACTACAGAATTATTTTTCTGAATACTGACAAAATGGTTAATTATTTTCAAGTTAAAACAGCCGTACTTAGTTGCAGGTCTAGTCTCCAGCTCCTCTTTTAAAATGCCTTCTGAAAAGTGACATGAAGTTGGAGGTGTGA
>RJWJ010031187.1:0-19373 GCA_004363605.1 Indri indri
GTCTCCTACCTGGTTTCCTACTCTGCCTCCTACAAACCATTCTTCACACAGCAGCCAGAATGGTGGTCTTTTTAAAGCACTAAGCAGATCAAGTTTCCCTTGCCTAAAGCTCTCCAGTGGCTTCCCAATAAACTTACAGGCCTTATAGGATCTGTTTCATGCCTATACTTCCCACCCTATCAATGTCTTCTCTTTCCTTCCTGTTTAGTTTCAGCTACTCTAGACTTTTCTGAACTGTTCTTTGAACAATCCTAAGCCTTTCCTCCCTTACCCCCTCACGCATGCGGGTTTCCTTTGCCCGGAAGACTCTTGCCCTAGGCAGCTCTTCCTGAATTCGGGATCTCAGCTCACATGTCACCTCAGAGAGGCCTTCTCTGACCACCTGGGCTAAACTAGATTCCCTTCTCTCCCTATCTTTTTCCATCATGACACCCAATTTTTTTTTTCATAATGTTGGAAACTTGTGAAATTATCTATTTCATTCATTTATTCCTATTTTTTTCTATAATTCAAGTTCCTTGAGAGTAGGTACCTCATTTGTCTTGTTCACCATGGTACCTCCAGTATCTAATACAGTGGTTGCCACATAGTTGGAGTTTTTCAAGTGAGAAATAAATAAAATACTCTTGGCATGCAGTTATTAGCTATTCTTAGAATTATACACAAAAGAATTAGATTGCCGTAAAGATGATGAAGGTGTGTGACTGAGAATCAAGTTTTAGATTCAAAGAGAGAGAACTCTGAGTGCAGCTTTAGGTGAGAAGAAACTGGGAATTGTAGACCAAAAAAACCCATTGCTAGGAAACTTAACTTTAGTGTGTATGTATGGCAAATTATTCATAACATAAAATTTACCATCAGTGATATTTAGTACATTCACAATGTTGTGCAACCATCACCTCTATCTAGTTCCAGAACATTTTCCACACGCCAGAGGAAACCGTGCACCCAATAAACCGTCACTCCCATTTTCCTCCCTCTCTCCAATTCCTGGTGATCACTAATCTTTCTGCCTTTGGGGATTTTTCTATTCTGGATATTTTATATAAATGGAATCATAAAACATGTGGTCTTTTTTTGTCTGGCTTCTTTCACTTAGCATAGTATTTTCAAGGTTCATCCATGTTGTGGCATGTATCAGTGCTTCATTCCTTTTTAGGAGTGAGCAATATTCAAGTGTATGGATATAACAAGTTTTGTTTATCCATTCATCAGCTGGTGGACATTTGGGTTGTTTCTACCTTTTGGCTATTGTGAATAGTACTGTATGAATATTCATGTACAACTTTTTGTTTGAACATCTGTTTTTAATTCTTTGGGTAAATTCCTGGTGGAATTGCTGGGTCATATGGTAATTCTGTTTCCCTTATTGAGACACCACCAGTTTTCACCACCAGCTACACCATTTTACATTTCCACCAGCAATATATAAAGATTCTAATGTCTCCTTTTCATCTTCACCAACTCCTGTTTTTGTGTCTTTTTAAATTATAGCCATCCAGGTGAGTGTAAAGTATCTCATTATGGTTTTGATTTCCATTTCCCTAATGACTAATGATGTTGAACATCTTTTCATGTGCTTCTTGACCATTTGTAAGGCCATTTCTCTCAAAAGAAATGTGTACTCAAGTTCTTTAAAAAGTGGGTTGTTTGCCTTTTTGTTGTTGGGTTATGAGTTCTTTATATATTCCAGATAGTATACCCTTATCAGATACATGATTTGAAAATGTTTTCTCCATTCTGCAGACTGTCTTTTCAGTTTCTTGATAGTGTCCTTTGATGCATAAAAGTTTTTAATTTTGATGAGGTTCATTTTATCTATTTTTAATTTTGTTGCTCATGCTCTTGGTGTCATATGTAAGAATTCTTTGCCAAATCCAAGGTCATGAAGATTTACACCTATGTTTTCTTCAAAGAGTTTCATGTCTTTTCAATACATTTTTGAGTTAAATTTGTATATATGATGTGAGGTAGGGGTCAAACTTTATTCTTTTACATGTAGATATCTAACTGTCCAAGCACTATTTGTTGAAGAGATTATTCTTTCCCCATCGAGTGGTCTTTGCACCTTTGTTGAAAATAAATTGACCATAGATGTATAGATTTGTTTTTAGATTCTCAGTCCTATAGGAAATCTTACTTTACACTACCAATATATTTTGAGATCCTGGGGAAAGAGGCCTTTGAAAATTCCAGGCTATCTTTTGAACGTTGTTATGATTAATCTGGTTTTCATACACTAGAGTAATGCAGTCCAATAGTTAGGTAAATTATAATTATTCTAGTTTGGGGTTCAAAATCTACTGTTGAGATGATATTGGCATTATTATTAGCAGTAATAGTAATAAGAATTATAGACAAGTCCTGTTTATATGAATTTTACTAATCTTTTAAGACATATGACCTAATAATAAGTATTAGGCTACTATTTCTATCAGGGCCTGAGTCTCTCATCTGGCAACATTTGAAGATGACATGTCTTCCCCCACAAATCCTTATCCTAAGAACTGAATGATGGACAGAATGAAGAAGAAAAATTGTGTAGAATATGGTATGTAATTATTTCTGAAATACATGAACCATCTGCTTTTCCTACCTTTTCTTTCACCATGAAGACTCAAACACCTGACCTGGACCTGGAGATATTGGTCCCATTGAAACCAATGTGAAATTACACTATTCTATTTTCTGTAGCAGACATTATTTACCAAGCTTCAAGCCCTATAGCAGATTCTGGAGTTGTAAGAATCTAAAAGATATTCCCTATTCTTGAGACACTATCTGATGAGAGACATAGACACATAGGCACAGAACTATGCTGTAATGTGGTAAAGGTTTCACTAAAGTTATGTACCAAATAGTTAAAAAACATGGGAAAGAGTTATTATTATAATTCTGCCCAGGGCTTTATCATCGCTCCATTACACAGAGCTCCTTGAGAGTGAGAACTCTCTCTCTCTCTCTCTCTCTCTCTCTCTCTGTATCTTCGAGCCCTCATTACTAGAAAGAGTGCTCTGCAAATGTTTGTTGTGCTCTGCAAATGTTTGTTGAATAAGTGGATGAGTCAAGGCTTGTATGATGAATAATATTTTTCCATACAGAAAGGGGGAACGTGAGAACTCCAGGCTAAGGGAACACCATGTACAAGGGCATGGAGGCTTACAAGTGTGATTCATCATTGTAGGACAAACAGTGGGAATTCTGAGGGTGCTTGGGTGGCAAGAGATGAGGATAAAAAGCAGCTAAGGGTCAATTCGTGGGGAGGCTCAAACATGGCACTGAGGAGTTTGGAGATTACCCTGCAGGATATGTGGAACCATGGACCATGTATCAGCCTGGTTTGGTGGCAGAGGTGGGGGACACAGACACATGAAAAGTTATCTGTGTTTCAGCAAGAATACCCATGGAACACAGTAGAAAATGGATTTGTGGTGGGGCAGATGGGCAGGTAGTTCATTTAGGAGATGATTATGTTACAGTCCATGGAGCTTTAACTAAGACAACGTCGGTGTGAACACAGAGAGTTGATGGACCCCAAGGTTATTTTGGAGGTGGAATTGGCAGGTTTTCTTGTTGGGGTTAAAGCTGGGGTTGTTGAGGAGTTAAGCCTAGTTTATAGTCTGGGGGACTGTGTGGATTGTGGTACCAACAGTGGACATGGGGAATAAAGAAAGGGACACAGGACTGGGACATGTGTGTGGGGAGAGTGGGATGGAAGATGATGGATCAGTGAAGAGATTTTTAACCTGATTGAAAAATACAAACCTCAAGATTCTTTTTGTCTTTGTTAATGGCAAGTCCAAGAAAGAGAAACATTCAGGTAATCTGGTGAAAAGAAAACTTTGTGTAATCTATAGAATTGACTTCCCTGCCTGAGGCTTGTAAAGAGATTATGTTCATTTGAAAAATGATATTAAATTATCATATTTGGGCTTCCATTTCTCTTTTTCTTCCCATTTCCTAGTCCTCTACTTTTTCATTCCAATTCTATTGGTCATTAAACTATTTATTAAGTATTTAATATTAATAGTAGCTAGCTTTACTATGTTCCTGGCACTGTGTTTTATACTTTATGCATATCATTTCACAGCTTTTTTGTGTGGAGAAAAGAGTTTATTTTGATTCCTATTTGACAAAATCTGAGTCTCAGAGGGCTAATGTGACTTGTTCAAGGCCACACATGAGGCAGAGCCAGGTCTTGAATCTGGTTCCTCTAAGTCCAAAATTCACATTCAACTTGAGGTTAATATTTTCAAACAGTTTGTCACAGCTCACTAGGGGACTGTAAACTCAATTTAGTATCAATTAGCATTTTAAGAAACAGAGTAGAATTTTGAAATATCAGCATGCATCACACACATTAAAGCTAATTATTGTTTGTAAATATTTTGTTTCTATCTCACACACACACATACACAACTAGGATTGCAATTTGTGTGTCCAGTATCAGGGTAAGTGTGGGCTAGAGGTAAGCCAAGAGAGGAAGCCCTTCAATTTGGGATAGTAAAGTTTCATGGAGGAGATGTTTTTATTGAATCTTAAAAGATGGTATGATTTGGGTGGACAGAGAACAGAGCCATTCTGAATGGGTGACTGTTATATTTCATATGAAGTGGGTTGTCTGTTGAGTTTCCTTCTAGGGATTCTATTTTGGGGACTTTAAGCAAAACTAAAAGGTTCAGGGAATGGAGTTAGCACTGAGCTCCTCCATAATAGGCATTTGTTGATTTTGACCACATAGCATCCACTTTCCCTTCTTAAAAGAATCTTTGTTTTCTTTGGGAAATTAGCTATCTGGTTGAGGGAAAAAATTGGATGTTAACAAGGGACCATCTCTCCTCTAGTTAAGCAACTGCCATGAGACTAGAACTGGCTGTAGTTTTTGGCACCTACTGCCTGGTGTTGCTTTAGTTGCTGTTTCCTTGCCCTCTGGAGCAGCACGGGTAGTGGTCCTGGCCATTGGGGTTCTCTAACCTTCCAGTCCACCTCTTATCCTTCCAATAAGTGTCCTTGATCTTAAGTTAGAACCCTCACTGGAACAGTGACCTAAGTCCTTTCTCACATTATCTCATTGAAAATCTCCACAACACACCTGCCCATTAAGTGTTCTACAGAGAAGGAAACTGAGGCTCTGAGGGAGGCACCACCCCTGGGAAGAGCTAGAACTGGGGTTTGAACCCAGGTCTTATTGAGGACAATGTTCTTTACTTTTTCCATCACTGCCTCTCTTGAGCTGGATACGCTTTTGTGTTTAGAAGTTTTTATGACTTTAAGGAGTCTTCTCAGTTGTGAAAATGACTAAAACATGTAAATGATTGCCTTAATACAAAGGGAATGTTTTCATAAAAGAAAAAGTTAGACTTACACTGATGTTTCCTGGTTAAAAAAAAAAAGACATTAAAATCACTCAATCAGCAAGACTGAGCCCCCTCCCTCTTTCAGCATGTTTACTAGGGGTTCTGGGCAGGAGTTGAGATAATTGAGAGGATTAGAATGAAGGAATGAAGGAGAGAGGAAACATTCCTTCAGGCAGAAAGGGAACCAGAGCAATGGGAAAATGTGTCCTGAGAAAGCAGAAAATGTGGACAAAGCAAAATTATTTTTAAAGGCATGAAGAAGAGAGGGGTTAGGGTTGGGTAAAGAGAAGGAGGAGGAGGCAACAGAAATGCAGGGAAGAAAAAAATGCGAGATGGAATGAAATTTGGTCTGGTTTTAATTTATGTCAATGACAAATCCATGAAAGCTGCTCTCGGCATGGATCTCCCCTCTGTAATGTAAGTAACTGAAACCAGTTCAGAATGCATTTTTCCTTCTCTTCCTAAAAATATGATATGCCCTCTAGACAGAGGCAACACCAGTAAAGTTCCCTACCTCCAGCTCCACATTCTGGGCACCCTCCCTGCAACACGTTCTGTTCCTGCCTGAAATTCAGAACTGGCATAATTGGGGGAATTAAGGATATGCATGAACATCAAATCTGTGTGTGTTTAATTGTGCTGTCAAACCCAAAAGATAAAGACGAGTGGTGAATGAGCAAAATTCCTCTCCTAAGATTTTGTTGAAAACTTTTGATCCTTAAAGACTCACCCGTTTCCGGCACTTTCCCTAACTTTGAGGTCAGGATGAAAGAAAGAATATGTTCAATTGTGTCGATTGTATTCAAGTGTACTTTTTTCAAAATTTAACTTGCTGAATTCTGAAAAACATTTAGGGGTGATTAGGTAGGCATGTATGGTGATGTTTCTACAGAAAGTTCACCTTGCCGACTGACTGCCATGGGCAAATTCATGGAAGTGGGAAGCTTAAGGGCAATTAACTGACAGAAATTTAATATCTAGAAAAAAACTCTACAAGTCAATAAGACAATGAACAATCTAGGAGAAAAATGGGTAAAAGGCAGGATCAGGTTTTCACAGCAAAAGAAATACAAATGTTTTCATAAACATATAAAGAGATATTCAATCTAATCGAGATATTGCAAATTGAAACCACAGAAAGATACATTTTTACACGTACTAGTGCAGCAAACATTAAAAATTCAGGCAATACTAAAAGTTGACAAGGATACAGAACAGCAGGACCCTCATACAGTATTGGTAGGAGTGTAAATGGGTTGAATCACTGGGAAGGAGTTTGCTTTTTCCTAGTTAGGTACAATTGCATCAATGCAGGTGAATCTCAAAAACATAATGTTGAGGGAAAGACATCACAGAAGAGGTAAATATATGTATAATATAAGGCCAGAGGAAATAGTCAATGTGATCCTACTTACATAAAGCTTAAAAATGGATAGAATTAAAAAATAAATTGTCAAGGATACTTCCATAGTTAATATTATAAAGAAAAGCAAAGTACTAATTAACACCCAAATCCAAACAATTTGAGGTAACCTCTCTGTGAGGTAAGTGATATGGACACAAGAGTGAGGGGCACATTGTTTAAAGGTATCGATTATGTTAAATTGAGTAAGGCATACAATGGTGTTTGTCTTATTACTATTTATCTTTTGGCATATTTTTTTTTAAAATAAGATTGTGCTTTTCCTCAGATTTTGGTGTATTTTATATTCTCTTTTGTGTATACAGAATATTTTACGATCTTTTTTATTTATTTAATTATTTTTTGAGACAGAGTCTCACCCTGTTGCCTGGTCTAGAGTGCCCTGGCGTCAGCCTAGCTCAAAGCAACCTCAAACTCCTGGGCTCAGCCTCCCAAGTAGCTGGGACTACAGGCATACGCCACCATGCCCGGCTAATTTTATATATGTGTGTATATATATGTGTGTGTATATATATATGCGTGTATACATGTATGTGTGTAAATATATATATATATTAGTTGTCCAGCTAATTTCTTTCTATTTTTAGTAAAGATGAGGGTCTCGCTCTTGCTCAGGCTGGTCTCGAACTCCTGAGCTCAAACGATCCTCCTGTCTCGGCCTCCCAGAGTGCTAGGATTACAGGCATGAGCCGCCGTGCCCAGCCTACAGTCTTTTTTAAAAAGAAAGATTTAAGTTAATGCAACATGGAAGGCCCAGTGATCAAAGTGAGTCTGGCCAGAGTTTTCAGACTGGTATGGGAAGAAATTCTGTTTAGGAGATCACTACCCGTGTGGCTCACCTTTCCTGGGGCTGTTAAGATGCTGTAGCTCTGATGACCCAACCTTAGTGAGGAGCTCATGCCTGGCCACCTGGTGGTGGTAGCAACTGTGCTGGTGAAAATTCCCTGGCCCTGGAAGTCTCTACCTGTCTTCCACAGGGTACATTGTTGTCACTGAGAAGGTGCATGGGCTGTATGAAAGGATTAAGACCCTGCCTACAGGAGTGTTGTCATTCCCTTCCTGGCGGGGCCTTTATGAAAACCAGAGCATTAGTGGAGAGGCGTAGCCTTTTCCATTTTTTGAAGGTCTCAGAATAAAATAGTGAAGTGATGAAATAGGATTGTAATACATTTAAAATACTTAAATTGAGCAAATTACCATCTTTAACATTGAGAAAATATAATGCAATATAATTATGATATTGACATGATAGTTATGGGATCTATAAAAAATACCAATACTGAGCATGTAAGAGACTGCACAGACCAATAGTGGGACTAGTTTTAAGTCACAGTGTGTCTTTGTGACTGTGGGTAAAGCCTCATTTGAATAAGTGGTCAAAAATCTAAATTTGAGCTGTAGTTCTCCTGCCACAACCTCTACCTTCTTTCTGTGGTAGGTCATGGTCTAAATTTTAGGCAAAATTACAAAATGGGATACATGATTTTGCTTCAGAAAGATGATGTTTGCTGATATCCAAAGTTAGTCTTATGAACAGGTTTAAAAATAAGTGCCTATGTTATCTTACTGCAGCGTGCAGTTGGGCAGACAAGGGTTCAAATTCTGGCTTTGCAATTTTCTACGTATATGACCTCGGTCAAGTCACTTCCCTTTTCTGAACTCCAGTTTCCTCATCTGTGAAATGGGTATATGTACCCAAGTCTTAATAAGAGTTTTAACAATTGAGTATTATGATTACTTTCATTTATGTCTTATTTATTTTCCTAGATAGTAAGCTCCATGAGGACACAAATTATGTCTGATTCTTTTTTTTAAAAAATCTCATAGCACTTTGCACTAATCTTTCTAAAGAAACTCTTAGGAAATGGGCATTTTACACTTGTTATTCATTAAAGCCTCATGGTAAGCTTATGAAGTTGGTCTTACCATTTCACTGGGGCTCAGAGAAGTTAAGGTAGTTGCTTGCCTGTGAGTGGTTAGATTTGAATCTAGATCTGTTGTTTGTCCGTGGTCTTTCTACCATACCACAGTGCTACCTCCAGCTGTGCTCGGCATGTTTGTTTAATGCATTCGATGGTCTTACCTTCAATAAATGAATCTTCCCGTGGGCTACCCGAAATTCTTATTCTCTGATTTCTCTTCTGAAAGCAATAAGGCGTCTGTTAAGTACAGTTACTGACTATAAGCAGATGTGTTGCCAGATTAGTTTAGGCAGAGGGCTGCATCCCTCCCTAAGAGAGGGAGCCCAGGGCACATCAAACTTTGGAGTGAGAGGATTATGAAATCTGGGCCACAACATGTGAGGAGCGGGTGGTGGTGGTGGGGGGAATGAATAAAAGTTGGCTTCTGAGTAAAGGGCAATTAGTTGGCTTTGAGGATGGAAACATGAATATTTTTTCTTTTTAATTTCTTTGTATTCAAAGCTTTTATTCATACAATGAGCAGCTTTTCGGTAATTAAAAAACTGACAGGCTTTATTAAAAAAATAATGTTTGCCATTTTTTCTGTACAGGTTTGCAGTACAGAATCACAGATTTTTGCGGGGGGAGTGGTGGGAACCTTGGAAATAGTCTAATCTGAAGTCCCTCTCCTTTGCCCACTGTAACCAACCACCATATCCTCCTGCCAACTGCGTACAGGGCACTTTGCCAAACACAGGGTATATCAGGAGGAATAATATATGATCAGGAGATGTACTGAGAGGGAAATTATAACAGAGTTACATATGCCCAGTGTCCACCATTGTGTCAAGGATAAATAGAAAGTATCAGAGAGGTTGTCAACTCATTTAGGTGCATCCATAAAACAGCTCTTCAGGTTATTGTGTGAGATAAAGATACTTTTGGTATTTTAAGCATAATACCTAGGAATAGGGAAGAAAGCCAAAGTTCCGAAAAGTTAGGTGTAGTGTTTTCAAAGTGCTTGTCAGCACTGTATTGTGTATTGTCTCCAATATTGGCACGAGTAGTTTTTTGTCCTAGCCTCAAGCTCAAATTGAAGGTAATCGCTCATTACTCTTTCTTTCTTTTTTTAAATTTAACTATTTTTTGTCCTATTCTTTTCCGAAAAAAACATGATTCCAGATGCTCGTTACTTTTTTTTTTCACTCTGGGAATTAACTAACAAGAGTGGAAAATTTACCAGTGCTGTCTTCAGAGAAGGAGAAAGAACTCAAGCATTGCTACTTACTGGCTGTATGACTTTAATAATAATTACCATCATTTATTGAATGTTTACCTTCTATTAGGCACTTTGCTTGTATTAGCTCAATTCACATAATAGCCCTATGAGGTAGATATTATTTTTTCCACTGTACAATTGAAGAAAATGTAATTCATAGGAATTCAGTAATTTTTCCAAAGTCTCATGCATGTAAGCACAAATAACCAGATTTAAACCTAGATCTGCCTGATTTTGATTATTTCTCTGTACCTCCTTCTTGGACAAATTATTTAACCTCTTTGAATCTTAGCTTTATCATTTGAAAAGCAGAGGAAGTATTTCCTCCTTCATAGTTTTGTTGTGAGGAGAAAATCAATGAACTATGGCTTGAATGTTTGTGTCCCCACCTAAATTCATATGTGGAAAGCCTAACCCCCAAGGTGATGGTATTAGGAGGTAGGGCCTTTGGGAGATGATTAGGCTACAAGGACAGAGCCCTCATGAGCGGGATTTGTGCCCTTATAGAAGAGATCCCACCGAGCTAGCTTGTCTCTTCTATCATGTTAAGACACAGGCAGAAGGTGCTGTCTATGACCAGAAAGCAGGCCCTCACCAGATACTGAATCCACCTTGACCTTGAACTTCCCAGACTCCAGAATTGTGAGAAATAAATTCATGTTATTTATAAGCCACCTAATCTAGTTATAGCAGCCTGAACAGACCAAGTCAAATATAAAGCAATTAGTAGAAGCTCAGTAGATGTTGCTTTTTATTTTAAGACAAATGCTGAAAGCTCCAGGAATGACATTTAGTGAGTGGCTCTCATTAAACATGGAGCTGAACTTCAAGTCCTCATCTCAGATTTTCAAGTTTTATGGGACTTGGTTAAAAAAGAACTTGCAGGCCGGGCGCGGTGTCTCACGCCTGTAATCCTAGCACTCTGGGAGGCCGAGGCGGGCAGATTGTTTGAGCTCAGGAGTTCGAGACCAGCCTGAGCAAGAGCGAGACCCTGTCTCTACTAAAAAAAATAGAAAGAAATTAGCTGGACAACTAAAATTATATAGAAAAAATTAGTCAGGCATGGTGGCACATGCCTGTAGTCCCAGCTTCTTGGGAGGCTGAGGCAGTAGATCGCTTGAGCCCAGGAGTTTGAGGTTGCTGTGAGCTAGGCTGATGCCATGGCACTCACTCTAGCCAGGGAAACAGAGTGACACTCTGTCTCAAAAAAAAAAAAAAAAAAAAAAAAAAGAACTTGCAACATTAAAAATATGTATGCTTATCCAAAACAAGAGCAAGAAGATAGGATGATTTCATTTCAAATGATTTCTCTAGGAGTCAAAAGAGGGGATAAGTAAAAAATTAAGAAATGGAGTTTTAAATAAAACAAAACCATGGCCATTGGGGGAAATGCAATCAACTGCTTTCCTTTGTATGCCTGATTACCAACAAGTGTGCAGAACTGAATGGGACATGGAGCACCTTGGTTCTCAGAATAAGTAACCAAGTAGCCTGTGCATTTGCACAGGGACCCATGCTTAGAAAGGGCCCGTGCTTGGTTAACTGCTTTGCTATCCCTGTCTTGAAATTTTTTTTTTTCTTGACTCAAAACTGGCACAGAACGTCTTGAAATTTTTAATAATTTTTAAACAAGGGACCCATGTTTCAGTTTGTACTTGGCCTGGCAAAGTCTTGCTTGGAACTTTTACTGCCCCCAGCTCACCTCACTGAAATGTCCTCAGTCCAGTGAACACATTCCCAGGATATCCCATGGAATGCTGCATTAGCAGATTTCAGTTTTCCTTTTGTTTTTGTTAGCAAGCAATCTCCCACCCATTCTTTGCAGTTATGTATAATGCATGCTATGTATAAAGCTTTAGGTGTGTAAGGATGAAAGCAATACAGTAAAAAGAGGTCTGGATATTTTTTTAAGAAGGAAAAACAGCAGCACTGTGGCCAAAATGAATGTATTGAGGACAATGATACTTTGGAATGGCTTCTTTAGAGGGGAGTTTTAGATTTCTGCTTATGAGTAGCTTTGGGTAGGTAGGGTCTGGATATCTGTTTTCTTAAAACATCCCAGGTTTTTCTAATGTGCAGCAGCCAGGATTGAGAACCACTGAGTTATAAACTTGCTGGAAGAAGCGGACACCCTTGGTAAGCAGTTATATAATGTCTCCATAAAAGTCCTCCAGAGTATTTGTCTGCAATCAACTTTGCATTCCTGGATAACTGCAGCTTTGTATATAGTAAGTGCTAAGCCAAATGAGATATCAAATATGACTTTAATTTTTTTGTTCAAGGACATTTTGAACACAATCTGCACCTAAACTTTTTAGCCTTTAAAAAAAAGTTTGCCAACCACTGGACAAATATTTGTAGAGTGACATTTTAAGAAAATCCCACATATGATAACATCAAATAAATCTAATGAAAAACTTACAAGATCTCTATGCTGAAAACTAAATTACGCCTCTGGGAAAAAATAAAGAATACCAAATAAATGAGAGCTATACAATGTTTATGTATTGGAAGACTTCATATTGCTAACATGCCATTTATTCCCAAATTGACCGATAAATGCAATGCAATTCCAATTGAAGTTGCAATAGGCTTTTCTGTAGAAATTAGCAAGGTGATTCTAAATGCAAAGCATCTAGTATGGCACAACAATTTTGAGAAAATATCGAGAAGGAAGAACAAAATTGAAGAAGCCATACTATCTATTAATAGTTTCAAAACTTATTCTAAAACTTCAGTAATTAAGAGAGTATGATGTTGATTAAACGATAGGTAAATAGATAACAGGAGTAAAATAGAGTTTGCAAACAGGCCTATATATATACAATCAATTGACTTGCAATTAAAATGACAAGGTAATTCAATGGGAAAAGAATAATCTTTTTCACAAATGGATTTGGGACTACTGGATAACCAACCTTGATCCCTGCATGCACCATACAAAAAATAATTTGAAATAGATCTGAAAATGATCATAGACCAACACATAAAAGCTAAAACTACAAAATCTCTAGAAGCCATGCAATCTTGAGTTAGGCAAAGATTCTTAATAGGACATAGGCAAGTGCTAACCATGAAAGAAGAACATGATAAATTGAACTAATCAAAATTTAAAACTTCTATTCTTCAAAGATACTACTAAGAAAACTAAAAAGCAAGCCACAGGTTGAGAAAAAATATTTGTGTGTGAAGAATGGTAAGAGAGATGCAATGTTGCTGGTGTTGAAGATGAAGAAAGGGGGTGACAAGCCAAAGAATCTGAGGTGTCTCTAGAAGCCAGTGTAGTCAAGGGAACAAAATGAAGCACAGTCCTGCCAATATTCTTGATTTTAGCCCAATGAGACTCATACCAGACTTCTATAACATGGTAATATGATAAATTTGTGATGTTTTCAGCCACCAAATTTGTGATAATTGTTACAACAGCACCATAAAACTCAGCAGCATCATAAAACTCATACGATTTTCTATGTAAACAATCATGTTGTCTCTGCATAAAGACAACTTTTACTTCTTCCTTTCTAATCTTTATGACTTTTACGTCTCTCATTTTCTTATTGTTCTGTATAGGAACTCCAGTATAATGTTGAGCAGAAAAGGTAGTGGAATTAACTCCTTTTTTATGTGTTGATGGATTTGATTTGCTAAATTTTGTTGAGAATATTTGCACACGTATTACTTATTGTTGAATAACAAATTACCAAAAGCTTAGTGGTTTAAAGCAGAACATATTATTGTCCCACAGTTTCTGTGGGTCAAGAGCTGGCCACAATTTAATTGTGTCCCCAGCTGAGGATCTCACAAGGCTGCAATCAAGGTGTTGACTATGCTGTATTCTCATCTGAAGGCTCAACTGGGGAAGGATCTGCTTCTAAGCTTGTTTAGGTTATGGGTGGAATTTGTTTTCTTACAGTTGTACAATTGAGGGCCTTGGATTCTTGCTGGCTATTGTCTGAAGGCTGCTCTCAGTTCTTTGAGACCACTTTCACTTCTTCACCACATGGGCTTCCCAACATGCCCACTTCTTTAATGCCAGCTAAGAAACATCTCCAGAATGAGTATCCTGGAAAGACATAGTCTTAATGTAATGTAACCATGAGAGTGACACCCCATCACCTTTGACATATTTTACTGGTTAAAAATAAGTCACAGTTCCATCTGCACTCAAGGGGGAAGGGAATATACAAGGGCATGAACACCAAGAGGTGAGACTGCCCTAGACCTATCACAGCATCTATGTTCATAAGCGGTGTTAGTCTAACATTTTCCTGTCTTCTAATGTCTCTTTCAGGTTCTGTTATTAGAATTATGCAGATGATTTTTGAAAATGCTTTTAATTTTCATGTTTCTTTTCCTCTTTCATACTTTCAGTTGATCTTTCAGAAACAAATACAAGATTGAATTGTTGATAATAATACCTAAGCTTTTATTGGTAGAACATTTGCTATAAAAAAAAAAATACATACTCGGAAACAGCATCAGTGGTTTTTTGACAGTAGGAGTGAATCCATAATGGTCTTTAAAAAGTATTGGTCATCCCTCAAGCCTCAGGCAAGGGCCTCTGGAAGCTTTATTTACGTCTATCTTTTCTCAGTCATTCTTCATAATATTCCTAGTTTCTTGAAAGAATTTCAGCAGAATTAAACTCAAATAGCTCAAAACATGTATAATGCATTTCTTTCAACTTCTCTATAATGACTGATTGATCTGGGTTGGTAAATTAGCAGCTGGGGAGAGTAAGTTATTTGCTGGTAATGGCAGTTAGGTCTTATTGCATAGTTCTTGTGCATTAAATAATTTACAAAAAAGTTTCTTTTTTCTTTTAATTCACACCAGCTCTACACTGGGGTAGATAAACCGTATATGAGCCACCAAATGCATATTAAATTCTTGGGTTCAGAAGCTTGACTTATTCTTTAGCCTAAGGTGAAGATTGGGCTCTGGACATTCCTTTTGTAACCAAACAATAATTTAACACAAAGATGTGCTCATAAATAAGCAGAGGGTGGTGAGACTTGGAGCTCTAGAGTCCGTCAGACCCTGTTTAAACTGTAACACAGGCTAGTCTCACTAACCTAAGTCAAGTAAGACTAGCTTAGTGACTTTGGAAGGTACTTAATAACTCGAATCCCCCCTTTCTTCATCTGTAAAATAAGTGCAATAGTATTACTGATTTCAAAGAGTTGTTGGGAGAATTAAATGAGGTAATTCATGCATAATGCTCAATGCAGGTTATGACACAGAATAACACTTAATAAATGTTAGCAGTTACTATTATTGTTATCGTAAAGGAGAAAGAGTGTGGACTTTGGAATCAAACAGACCTGGCTGGCACCACTATTTACTAGCTGTGTGACCTTGTGCAAGTTAGTTGACTTCTTTGAACTTCAATGTCTTCATTCCTAAAGTGATACACATGATAAGCACTTTCTAGAGTTATCCTCTAGCATAGTGCCTGTTGTCTATCAGACACTTTAAAAAGCACTTACAGTGTATACTTTAAAAAGGTGAATTTTCTTCATATTTTCTCTCTCTTAGCAGTTTTATCACATGCAAAGGTGGCAGCTTGTTGCCTTAGCAAAGAAAGACAGGCTAGGCTGCTGTTACAAAAGACCCTGAAATAAGAAAATAATGAAATTTTCTCTTTCATGTAAGGAGATACTTCGTAGCCTGATATCAAGCCTGCAGTCTACTTCCATGCTGTTGCTCTGCCCTCCTCCACATCACAACCTCTGAAATAAGAAAGAAAGGAAGGAGAAAGCATGTCTCCTTCTTTTGAGGAAATTTTCCAGAAGTCATTTGCCTCCTTTCTGCTCATACCCCACTGTCTGGAACCTAGTTGTCCAACCACACCTAGCTGCAAGAGAAGGAGGTGTTATCTTTCTCTGGGCACAGTGATGGGGTGGTAGGTGGGACTATCAGTCATTGCCAAAATACATTCTAGCCTAATCCTACCAGAAGAAATGAAGGTGAGAGACTGGATTTCCCTCCAAAGTGGTAGAAGTACATTTCCCGGGGGATGAAAGTAGAAAAAAGACCATACAATTGTTCAAAAGATAGAAGCTGGTATGCTTGAAAACTGATCCTGTGTTTTGGGTGTTAACAGGGCTTATCATGACTGAGGCTTCTTTTTTTCCTCATTTCTCTCCTTTATTATAACTCTTCCTTGCTAAGGATGATCTAAGTTACCTATTATCTTCAACTTTCATTAAACTCAGAGAAAAACAGCCCTGCTTTTGCTCTCTTGTCCCAGAGTCAGTGACTTGATCAATAAGTAGTTACCGAGCTTCTAGAATTCATTCACTTATTTATGCATTCATTAGTTCATTCTCTCAGTTATACACCATAAGTATCCATTGAACTTTTACTTTGTGCTATGTTCTAGGAATATTGATGCATCCCAGCCATGATATCAGGCCTCAGGGAACTCTCATTTAGTAATTGAGAGAGAGAACCATTGAAAAGATCACAACAGTGTCATAGATGCTGAGAAAGAATTAAGTGCAGGGTGCTAGAAGAGCCCATTGGAGAACTACCAAGGGGGCAGGTGGCCTCTGAACCGAATCCATTGTTCTGATGGATGATGTGGTGCATTTGAGAGAAACACAAGAGCTGGCCTTGCTCTCTGAACACTCTTTCTCAGAACACTTAGCAAACAATGAATGCTCTCTTTGAAATCCACATCTTGTAAAATACTTAAGGGTTCTAAGATCTGTGGGCATTAAGAGAAGAGGCAGATCCAAAAGGGCTGAAGCAGACAGCAAAAGCTTTTGGATACGTGAATGGCATAGGAATGGCATTCCAGTGTGAGAGCAATTGGAACAAAGGCATGGTGTGTGCTGGGCTCCTGAAGTGAGAAAATGGACTAGACACTGTCACTAAGTTCCCTCCAAATGGTACAAGTGTCTCATTCTTTGGTCTTGAAACAACTTCAGAATAAATCCCAATAACTTCTGCCCTGTCCTATTGTGCTTCCTCTGAAGGCTTGATTTGATTCGTGCTAAGCCAACGAAAGGGTCTGCGGTGAAGAACACCCTGTTATGAAACCTGCCGACACTTTGTGTCCGAGGCAGAACACACTGAGAGTTCTGCTTTTCTCTTATATTCACCAAATATAAGGAATAAAAATGGACAATGGCAGAGTGGTGTTTAATGCTGCTAAGCTTTCCATTCTGGGTTGGCAGCCTCAGTATATAATTTTCTCGGATAGAAAAATCTCTTGACTTGGAATTTTGCCCGAAATGACTTTCCCCCAATTAGATTCTAGTTTGATGTAATCATTCCTTGAAAATTGTCTGAAGTTGAAACCATCTAATAGCCAATTTTGGAATGAAGAAGATGGGAGAAATTCAGCACACTACAGACAGTCCATTCATCGAGTGCGTGATCCAGCAACAAGAGAAAAGCAGAACTCTCAGTGTGTTCTGCCTCGGACACAAAGTGTCGGCAGGTTTCATAACAGGGTGTTCTTCACCGCAGACCCTTTTGTTGGCTTAGCACAAATCAAACCAAGCCTTCAGAGGAAGCACAATTTGATCATGTCTTAAGATATCAGGTTTGACGTGTTCTCTTTCTGTTCATTGTACTGGCATTGTTGGGGCTCAGAAAATAATACCCAAAGTATGGTGCTTCAGCATGCTGGGCACTTTGAGTGAAAGGAAATTGGAAGGCCTTAGAAGCTGCCTCAGAGTCAGGGTCTCTCTGACCTTTCCTTGTTTTCCCCCCAGGAGCAGCAAAGGCTCTCTCTGAAGTTCCCTCATCTGACTCAGAGAAGTTCTTCCAGAAGAAACACAATTGCCTTCAATCCCCTATCTGAAATCTCATTAACCAGGGAAGATTAATTACCAAAGAAGAAACTAAAAGTCATCACCACACCCACCTGGACAGACATCATTTCCATTCTTCTGAGGGCTGGTACCTGAGACACTTTACCTGCACAACAAGACAACCTTTGTTTGTAGTGCAGTCCATCCCTCACCTTCCCAAGACTTGCCACCACCTCTCCCCAGAACCCAGAGAAACTTTGTTCCAGGCTATTGTCTGTTCTTGATCCCATTCATTTTCCCTAAAAAATCACTTATTCTTCCTCTAAAATTGCCTATAGCCTCCACTTCCCTATCCCCTGTGAAAAGTATAGTTAAGCTTCAACCATCTGGCCTTTGAATTTCATATTTTGTGTGATTCCTGGGCACTTGCATGTTAATAAATTTGCATGCCTCATCTCTTGTTAGTCTGTCTATTTTCTGTTTTATAGACTCAAATTTGTCAGACCTTCAGGGATAGAAGGAGTGTTTCTCTTGCCCCTACATCACATTCCAGAGAGGCTGGCCAGACGGTGTTATGGAATTGGGCCATTATCCTGGTTCCCCAAATGGTGGCTGAGCACTAGCTCTGTGAATGGCATGTGGAAGGGGGCAATTCTCCTGGCTGGTGCATGAAAACTCATGCGTGGAAGCTCACGGCATGTGGTGCTCATTACATACTTGGATAAATGGATGAATGAATGAATGAATGAATGAACATTACTGGGCCAGAATATCCCCTCTTCCATGACAGGGTGGGCTTCTCTTCTTCCAAACATTTCTCTGTAGGTATTCAATGCGAAAGTTTTGTGATGGCGTACTGCATTCTTCTAGGATTTTTTCCTGGTTTCACCTACAAGAAAATACTAGCAGGTGATGCAGTGAAGTTCCCTGGAAACAGTTTGTCCCTTTACGTCTTGCTCTGGGCTTTATTAGCTGGGTCCACAGCAGCCTTTAGCCTAGGTAGTTTAACCCCATAACTGAAGTGATTGCCTTCGGAACCACATATTGCCTTCCTGATAGCCCACGTATTATGAAGCTTTTCCATATGGCTAGAGGGAACACAGACTCTTCCTGGCCCTGTGTGAGCTGTGTGAATTATTTCATCTGTTTCTTTGGGGTGGTTCTTTCCTTGGCTTCAGACAGTTTCCTTGTATGCATGTGCTGTTTAAGCTGGAGAATGGGGATTCCTGTGCAGATCTGTGGACCATGCTTTCTGCTCAGCTCTCTCCTCTCTGACACTGCCATGCAAACTCAAGCAACTTTAGCCTCTCTGAACTCCCAAGCCCATCTCTTGAAACTAGGAAAATCACTGGCTGCCATCTGAATTCTCTCTTCCTGGGATGTGATCTGGAATCTTTCTCCAGGCACAAAGCTCGGGTAATCTTAGGGCTCACCTCGTTTGCTTCCTCTCTCTCAGGGATCACTGTCCTAAGCCGCCTATTGTTCAATGTCTGAAACTATCGTTTTGTATTTTTTCTTATTGTTTTAGTTTGACATGGGAATGTAAATCTGATCACAGTTACTCTGTCTTGACTGAAAGAGGAAGTCAGTGCATCACAATTTATGTAGAAGATCATTCATCACACTATTATTTTTTATGAAAATAAT